>PVIW01003633.1:0-160322 GCA_004026585.1 Noctilio leporinus | reverse complement strand
GGGGGACAGAGGGGAGCAAAAAGGGGATGGATGTAATACAACAATAAAAAAATATGTGCTTATTTGTGGGTGTGTATGCACTATATAGATTTTGTTAGCAATTTATATTTTAAATAGCAACCAACTGGTCATGGGTGTGTTGAGAAATCAATCTTTAGGTTAGAAAAGATGCTCAGAATGAAGACCAATTTGGATGGAAGTTGCAAACTACTAAACTATATGATTCATCTACATAGACAATATATATTCTCATATTAGCATGTAAATTAGATGAGATTCCTTCCAACTAAATCGTGGAAATACACGTTTCCAGTTATGAAGGCTCCCAAACTGGGGCTACTTGGGAAATGGAATTAATGCTACAGTAAACTTTATTGTTGAAATGTGAACGTACCTAATCTCTACCACAACAGACTCTTAACTAGTTCAGGGGTTAGTTTAGGACCACATAGGAAGTCAACCACAAGTTCAAAAAGTAGCTAGAATACTATTCTACAAAATTACTTAAATCCTAGGGGTTTTTATTTTTTACCTCAACTTAGTAGACATAATAATTTCTACTCTAGGGACCAGATGAGCACTGCAAGTGCCATTATTTCTGAAGGCTTCAACTTATAAAATACATGTAGAAGAAAAACAGAGGGTACTGAAAGAAGTAAGACCTGTACACAGCCTTAATTAATTAATTAATTAATTAATATATTTAAGATGGAAAACTCCAATAAGTTGTAGTTCCATTGCTTAAAATAAATTTGAGTTGTATTATTGGAGAGTGTGTGTGGTGGGGGGGGGGGGGTCTGACTCAAAAACCAAATTCATTTTTTTACTATGGGTTTGGCACTGTCTTTAGGACAACTTTCACAAAAATAAGTTCTGCAACACACCATTTCTGTGATATATTTCACAAAAATAGCATCCCAGAGTAAAATAAGTATTAAGAAAAAACTGCTTAATCTTGTTACAATATATCTAAATATTGTATTATAATAGATATAAATACAATATATCTAAAATATCATTTAACATGTAATTATGTAAGCTATTGGCATATTTTAAATTTTTTGTATTAACTCTTCAAAATCCAGTACGTATTTTAAATATGTGTAAAAATATGTATAGATATAAATGTATTTTTCCATGTGTTTGGTAAATTGTCTGGATGTGAAGGGGAAGAAAGAAAAAGTACATATTGGTGGTTACAGAATAGACAGGGGGATGTTAAGAAGAACAAAGGAAATAGAGAAGCCAAAGAACTTATATGCATGACTCATGGACATGAACTAAGGGGGGCATTGTTGGAGGAAATGGGGTACCGGGTGGAGGGGGTAAAGGGGGAAAATTGGGACAACTGTAATAGCAAATAAATAAAATTATTTAAATAAAATAAGATAAAATAATATTATTAAAATCAAATAATAGCCCTGGCTAGTGTGGTTGAGTTGATTGAACACTCACCTCTGAACCGAAGGGTCACCAGTTTGATTCCCAGTCAGGGCACATGCCTGGGTTGTGGGCCAGGTCCCTAAATTGAGGGCATGCAAGATGCAACCACACATTGATGTTTCTCTCCCTCTTTCTCCATCCCTTCCCCTATCTGTCAATAAATAAATAAATAAATAAATAAAATATCAACAGCAGTTCAGAAAAAAAACATAAAATTGACCAAGAAAATTTTAAAATGTTAAATCCTTCTTGTAATCAAAGAAATTTTAATGGAAACAGTAAGGAAATGGTATTTTTACCTGTCAAATTAGAAATCTTTAAATGATAATTCTCAAGCTTGGTGGAAGCACATGTAGACTGGCACCAGCCTACACTACTATTAGGAGGTTAAGTAGGTACAATATCTCCAGAAATCAATCTGGCCATTGTGTCAAGAGACTTAAAGGGGTTCATGCCTTGTCCTGTCACCCTTACTTAGACTCCTAGGAATCTGTCCAAAGGAAATAATACATATGAACAACAATTTAGTGCAAAGATTCACTTCTATCTTACTCAAAATAGCAAAGTCCTTAAAACCAGGTAAATGTCCAACAGTAGCACAATAATACGTTATAATATTCCTATGTGCCATAAAATGTAGCCAGTAGAGATGATTTGAAACGTTTTACCATATTAAAAAATCAAAACATCACATTAAGTAAAAAGTTAGGATACAAAAGGATATACTATATTTCCAGTTCCACAATACCCATACGTACATGCTATAAAGAGAAATGACTAGAAGCAACTAAAGCACAATGTTAATGGCACTGAGAGTCACACCCTGTAATTATAGGAAACGTGTATTTTATTACTTTTATTCCATATATTCCACAATGTCCATGTATTATTTATGTAATGACAAAGTGCCTCAGAAGCCAAGGAAGAATGAGAATAATGGAGATATGCGACAGTAGCCACAGCAGCAGTCACAGCTGAGGCAAATTTTTATTCCCAACTGGTTTATTCCTTTCATAGGACTTTACACAACCTGAAATTGTCTTGGCATCTCTTTGTTTACTTGGTAGTTGTCCTCCTGTGTTTTGCTCATTGCTGGATCTAGAGTGTTGAATGAACAGTCAATATTCTTAATGTTGTCCAATTAATAAATGGATGAAAAATGGTAGCACCATTAGAATAGGGTTATAACCTTCTGCAGGAATTACCTTGAAATCAATGCTTTTGATAAGACTTTTTATAACCACTCTACTAGATGCTATGGAATGAATAGAAGGAAAGCCACAATAAGGGGTGCTGCTGTACTAAGATACAAAGGGCCATGTCCCCATCCTGTGTTGGACAGATCTTCATTTAATGGATGACCCAATCATAGGTTAGCTGTGTGAAGTTTAGCAAGCTACTTGCCATGGCCTCTGGGTCCTTATTTGAGAGGACTCCAGGACCTTATGGGTGTGAGATACCTAACTGAAGTTCTGATTCCATTCACGCTCACTGATAAACTTCAGAAGGGTGGAGATCAGATCCATCTCATGCACCTGCATCCCTAGAATCTGAGCATAGGGCAATGCCTCACTTAGGCAAGTGCAGGGTAAAACAATGGACTTGGCCTTCAGGCCAAGCAGAGGTGTCCTGTAGGACAGAGGCAGAAGGCAGGAGCGCCTCTCAGTTGAAATTGGAGAGTGTACCCAAACAAGTTCCAAATGATATCCATGAGTGACCAGGAGTGTTTGATATGATCAGATTATCAAGGCAGAGAAAACCCAAGACTAAGACGCCTGTCTCTGAGCCAGCGATCAAAGGTGGAGGATTCTTGAGACAGACGATACCATCCCAGCCTGAGTGGTTCTCTGTCCCCAGTGGCAGATCGTGGAGGCAGGTCAGAAGCACTTAGTGGTTCAGTAAGGATGAGACACCTATTCATAGCACTTATTAAAAGCTGCACATGTGGATTCCCCTTCCTTCCCAAATGTTCTTCAAGGAATCAGGAAAACCATCAAGACTCAGCTAATTCCGGTTGATAAATGGAAAACTGAATGAATTAGCATGTGATCTGTTTATTTCCTCATCTACATCCAAAGCAATTTTGAGATGGTTCTTAATAGAATTTTTTAAATAACTACAGCTTTATTGCTTTCAAATAGATCCACTAATTCACACTAAAGGCAGCAAAGTGTTTTCAATTAGACACCCTGCTGGGTTTGCTTTAATGAATGTCTAAGTTCACTTCTTCATTTGAATACAAACAGAGAAAGTGCCAAATTTTTTCAAACCTGTCTTTTAAAGTAAGAGGAAATAGGCTTACAGCTTTGTTTACATTATTAACCTGCTTAGCAAGCACTATCTTTATACATAGATACTTTCTATACCAATGACTATGTCATAAAAATCTTTAAATATTCTCATATATCTTATGTAACTATAAACAATTATCCATAGACATGTCTATGAACTCTATGCTCACATCCATTTATATTATGTTAAAAGTCATTGCAGGTTAATGGGGGTCATTCATTTGTAATTTGGAAGAACTAAGTTTCTCCAGATCACTTGTGGACATAATGTAACCACCTGGCTACAGTCTCCAACTGCAAGTGAGAGGTGCCCTCACCCTCTGCATCTGTCTTTCTGTACTCATCTTGGCCACATCTGCATGGCTTCGCATCCATTCAAACCATTGAAAACCGTTCTCACACTAGATGCTATGAACAAATAGAAAGAGCCCCGGTAGGAGCTGACAATGTACTATAATACAAAAGGCAAAGTGCTGGTATTGGACGGATAGAAATTTGATGCAATTTAGGTTTGATGGTTTGCCCATGAAGAATCTCATTTTCATGCTCAGTCAATATCTATGCATGTCGGAAGAAGTTGCAGACAACTTTGCAAGCTCTTTGTATGTCTAAAGTACGTATTTTCACTCCCTGCACAATGTGATTTAAGATGAATGTAGAATTTTTATGATTGAGCCTCAGCTTGACATTTTGATCCTTAATCAGATCAGAGGCTAGTGTGATATAACCACCTGGGTGTCCATTGGCAAGTCAGGAAGCTCACCTGTGAGTACAGCTGTACTATTAACTCAGTTGGGGAAATTTGAGGAATTAGGGCTCAGCGTTCCCAGTTGGTACTGCATATGAGCCTGCTCTGGCCAATTATAGGATGTATGTATATACTGTATATTCATAATTTAAGTTCAGAAAGACATTTTGTCAGAATCCATTAGTATTTTTCAAGCTCAAGAAATGCACTTACCATGACATTTTATCAGGAAGCTGCTGCTTGGAAAATGCCAAATGACAGAAAATTTTAACAATGTCAACCCAAACACAACCTATCAATGTTTCCTTAAATTATATTTGAGCCAGAATTCTTTTTCCACACCTGATTTGAAGACATACCATTAATGGAGGTAAACCTATTAGCAAATAAGAATGTAGATGAATGTAGATACATAAATATGTATCTCTTGTAGATTGTGTTTAAAATGATGATCAGGGGAGGGGAAAAATAGAATAAAATGATGATCAATCAACATCCTGAGGGCTCTACATGAACTACGTAACTTCATAATAAAACCGTAGCCATAAATTCAATAGCAGGAGCTGAAAAATATCACTGTTAATAAATAATAATAGTATTTATTGGATACCATCTACATTTGAGGGACTGTGCTAACTGCTTTATATGGATTTTTTTCATTTAAACATTACTGCATCCAAACACATGAAAACGCAGGGCTCAAAGAAATTATGTAACTTGTCCAAGGCCATAGAGCTAGTCAACAGTAGAGACAGGTTTCATACGCAACAATATCCGACTGTAAATTATTTTTCTATTTGGTGTTTTATTTACACATGCAGTGAGACTGCCCTCCGTAGCTTGATTTATTCCAACCCCTGGGCCCTGCCAGAGAAAGCCGCTCACACACAAAGATGATTCAAGGGCAGAGTGTGCTGCTGAGGCTGCGACATCCACATCTGTGCGCACACAGTGAATGGCTGAGTACCAGGTGGGGCAGAAGTCATAGAAACCTAGATTAACTCCGACCCACCCTCGCCATCGCCATTACCACGACCCTATCTGGGGAAGTGCTGCAGCCACAAAATAAGCCCTTCTGGTACTTCAAACACTAAGAAAAAGGAGCAATTTATCTTTATCTTGTCTTGCATCCACCACCACTGCAGCACACTGTCAGCATCTCAGGTGATGCCCTGCTCCCTGGCCAACATTCCCTCCAGGTGACGCTGTGGGGTCTGAGCATGAACTGGTGCTAATTCATCTCCCCAGAGTTAAGTCCCACAGCTGTTACCCAGTCCCCCCCGTTAGCACCACCCAGCTCTTGTAAATTTCATCAGAAGAACAGAGTCAAAATCTGTTCATCAAGATACTGTTCATACTTGGAAAGCAAGAAATGATCTATAGCCATTAAGAGGAGATTGATTAAAGTAGGGTGCATTCCTTCATTGGAACATAATGTTGCTATTAAGAAAAATATGAACTAGATATATATGGTCAATTGAAAAAGTCGAGTATACAGAAGATGTATATTAAATAAGATAGTCTATAAAAACATTCTAACATTTTTGGTTTTCCTCAATTGGCAGTCCTGTAAAAGGATTGCTCACCAATAGAATACACTGATATCAAGGGGACCCCAGATCTTTCTTCTTGCAATAGGTCCTGAAATTCTCCCAACAGCCATTTATTTTTTGTGGCTATTAAATTTTTTTCCTCCAGAAGGCCCCTGAATGTACTGTATGTGTTTCAAGACAAGACAAACATTCCCTAAAAGAGGTTCAACTTCTGTTAGTTTCCTGCATGGCTAGAGGAAAACAAAGTCTAACAGTGAGCAGTTTTATGAATTTTAGGACAAAGTTGCCAACTCTCAAATTTGAGGAAGGAGAGACCGGAGAAGGAGGCAGCATGCAGAGCTTCCTGCCCAGCTTCAGCCACTTCGCCTCTCTGCTCCTCACAGCTGTGGCCACTTCTCCTCTCACCCAGGCACAGCCCTTCTCCTGACCTGTCCCTCAACCAGGCTCAGAAACCAGTCCTATTCTGATTCAAGGAGGATTTAAGATGTCCTGCTCACATCCTTTCAGAAGTCTGGTCTGGGAGCCAGCAGTATTAGCATCTCCAGACACTTGTGACAAATGTAGAACCTCAGGCCAGACTACATCCCACTGAACCAGAATCAGTGCTCTAGGTCAGTTCCCACGCAGCCCAGCCTCAGGTCACTTTGCTGCTGGCCCCATTCTTACCTTGACCCTTGAATGAGTGACATGTCCCAGATCTAAACTTGACCTCCTTCGTATAATTGGTGCCATGCCCTATTAACAAGTTCAAGGTTCCAGGGACTTGTAGGCTGTGATTTTGCTTAGCTCTGGTCCTCTCCCAGCATCTTGGAGATGCTTGGACTCAGAGCTCTAGCCTGCCAGCTACAATTTTAACCCAACTGGTAAACAGCTTGGATAATGGACCTATACCGTTTGGTCCACTGTCCCCCCAAAATTCTCCCCACCCCGCTGTCAATCTGACCTACATTACTTCTGTGCCTTCTGGCCAAACCAGCAAAACACTCCAGTTCATTTCCTGAAGAATTTCAGACAAGAATCCCTGGTGCTTGTCCCTGGTTTACCCTCAGTGCGAAGAAGTGCTCCTTTGTATTGCTTTTGTCAGCCTTTATACTTGTTTCTCAGCTAGAAATAGTAACCAGTTTATCAGCTTCTCCTTTGAATCATTATAAACCTATTTCTCACCCCACTCTTCCCATCTTGCAAATGATGGAACAAATCATTGTGTTCTGCTTCTCTGGAGGAATGAAAGGTGCTGCCTTCGTACTCACATAATGTTACCATCACACACTCTTGCCCAGGTTCTTGTCTACAGCCCAGTGCTCAAAGAAGGGGAAATATGACATAGAAGAAATTCAAGCTCAGATCCTGACCCAGTGGCTTGTTTATTTTCATTTCTTATAAGCTTTTAGAAAATGACCATTTTGCTTTACTAATATGACAAATACCGACACAAACCATTTAGTAAAGCACTCCCGTTAGTTCCCAAATGCTTTCAATCCAGCCCCTCTGTTTTACCTCTACATCTGGTGGCAGAAAAAGCATTTAATAGGAGAGAAGACTCAGAGAACTTAAGTGACTTTTCTGAAGTTCAGGCAGATATTTAAACCCAACCTTCATGATGGCAGATCCATCACAATTTCAATACAATGTGTTCCCTCATATTAAACTATATTAAAACTTACTAAGCATACAAGGGCAGGAATGCTCATGGCCCCCAAAGTTTTGCTCAGCCTCTCAGGAAGGTAATTTGAGGAAAATAATTATCAGAACAAATAAGAAATTCATCACATGTTCATTTAATTACTGCTCAAGGTACCCCTAGTCCTTGTGAATTGCCTTTGGTGTTTAGATAGATTAACCTTTCAGGGAGTTGAATATTTTGCAGGTCAACTATAAAATCAAGGAGCCAATATACTGAGAGCTAAACCAAAGTCCAAAAATGTAGAATATATTTTGTTTCGTGTCCTGTACCAAATGACTAATAGGCAGCAAGGGCTTTCAGGGTTATAATTTTAGCCTGAGGCTCTGGTAACTACATGAAATCCTTGAGTGGTTTATGATATCATAAGCTGAAATTATAGCTCCCTGGAGGCAAGAGTTGTTGAAATGCTTTCAACTGTTGAATACCATAACTAGCTTGTCCTTTATACCAATTATAAGGAAAACTATATTAAATGCATACTCATTTTGACAAATGACTTTAAATATACAAGTTGTTGTTTTTTTAATGAAAATGGTAGGCAGGCAATTCATTTATCCATCTATTCCTTAAATAACTATACAGTAAATCACCATATATCTACCACAAAGATAAGAGGTAGGGTTACAACAGCAGACAAGTCAGATCCCTAACCCTGCCCTCAGAGAACTTTCATTTTAGTGATGGAATCTGACATTAAATGACCATAACTCTGTGATCAGAGTTGTGGTGATGAACAGAATGCTTTATCAATGTGTTAACAGGAATCCGACCAACTTGGGGGTAGGGCGTCACCATCAGAGAAGGCCTCCTTGAAGAAGTAGCCATAGAGCTGAACTCTGAATGATGAATCAGGATTATAAAGGGTAAGAGGAGGAGAAAGCTCACTCTCAACAAACAAATAATGAGAGTGAGAGAGAAAAAAGAGACCTTAAAAGGAGAAAACACAGAGCTCTAACCTAACCTCCCTCCAAATGACAGGAACAGCTATATGGATCTGCTAGAGGAAAACCGGAAAAAATCAGAAAATATTGTAACCTAAGCATTAACGAGAAATATATATATGTATATACACATATGTATAAACACACATATACACATACATATATGTATATTTTGTATGTACACATATAAATATTTCTCACGCATATAACGTGCATGTAGTATATGTAGCTTATCGTATATGTATATATCATATATTATGTATAATATATGCAAATAATGTACATGTGTATATAATATACATGTTTTGTGTGTGTGGAAGTATATACATACATGGGTGTGTACCAGACCAGAATTTGAAATGAGAAAACACCAAGCCATTTTCTATAAAATGCCTCTCTCCAGTCACAAAAGAATAATTTAAGATTCAAAGACTCTAGAGATGATTTTTAAAGAATACCTAATTAGGATGATGAAACACATAACATCATAAAATATCATATTGAATAAAACTATAAGTACAGGATTCTAAAAAAGACAAAGGAATTATTTAATTACATTAAATTAAACATTTACCTAATGAATATGTCATTCATTTCGGACATGAATACAAAACTTCCTATTAGATGAAAAAGCCCCAAAACAGTTGCTGATCATACAAGTCACCTTTCAACAGCATTTCAGTATCATTTCAAACAATTAAATTACATTATTATTTTCAGTGATAATACAATTTTCATTGTATCACACTTTGCAATATGCTTAATATTTTCTCATCTTAGTGACTAGGTACACAACAGTAGAGTTGTAATATAATTAAATATAAATAATGATCTGAAGTCATACACATAAAATAAAA
Organism: Noctilio leporinus; assembly: GCA_004026585.1. Classification (NCBI taxonomy): domain Eukaryota; kingdom Metazoa; phylum Chordata; class Mammalia; order Chiroptera; family Noctilionidae; genus Noctilio; species Noctilio leporinus. The sequence goes on along the minus strand of PVIW01003633.1, from coordinate 150,805 downwards.
AATAGACATGAGATTATGTTTCAGAATGTTAACTACATCAATAATAGGTAGAAGGAAAATAGCAAGTAGAGACATAGACCAATAGAATAAAGCACTTACTTAAATATGTGTCCCACACTCTAAAGAAAGATCCTTAGATTTAGGTAGAATTGCTTTTGGATTTATGATATTTATTAGTAATTCTGTTCTCCAAAAGTAGGTTTCATAAAGAAAATGACACTTTTGGAAAAAATCTCAATAATGTGCCACTTATAAAATACACACTTAAAAGAGCTAAGCTAAAAAATTAAAAGCTTGAATAATATAGTTCATAAAATATAGAATACAAAATACATTTTAAAATGTATTTTGTCATTTAAGAGTTCATCATAAATTCAAAAATTGTAAAAGTTACCTAAGTATTTATTTCCTCTTTGAAAAGCTGTGTGCTAATGAAACGCTGAAAATAATGAAATACTTTAACCATTTTTGCATTAAATACTATAATATAGTCACATAAAGAAAGAATCTGGCCTTTGGGAGTTATAATTCTTTTAAAATCTTGCTCAGATGTCATTTCTGAGACAAGTGGCATGTAATGACTGAAGTTTTAATAGCCATTCATACTTGGAATTTTTTATGGACTAATAATACTTGCAGTAAAAATGAGTAGCATTTTCCAAATACAATAACTCAAAAATAAAGGGAGACGTTTTGCAGATATTTCATTTCTGCAAATCACCTTGGGCTGAGTCAAACCATGGAATATTTTAGCTCAAAGGAACATTCTTCCTCCCCCATCCCCCTAACATAGCACAAGGATGTGAAAACGGGATTATAATGGAAGCTGTCTTGCAACATTAACTGCAGCGTTCATTCCCCTAAAAGCCATAATTCATGGCTGTCCTACAGCCTTTTTCTTTCAGCAATTATGCATATTAGAGGAAAGTTTGAATACATAAAAACCAAATGCTGATAGAAGACCAAGCCTCACAAAAGACAAGTTTACTTGACTAGTTTGCCCTGAAGGAAAATATGAAAGTTAACCAACCCTGAAGGAAAATATGAAAGTTAACCAGCCTACCCAAGCCCTTGGTATCCCTGGTCCGAGACACTGAGGAAAGCATGAAAACTTCAGTCACAGGGCACTGCACAGGGCTTACTGCCTGGGATCCCTCATCAACCCATTGGCTGTCAATTCCATCACTAGGGGACATCACCTGACTTCCGTGGGAGGAGGACATAAGAGCTATTGAATATGGGAGAAGTGGAGGTGGGTGGGACAGGGGAGAGCAATGGGGGGAAAAGGGAGGACAAATGTAATACGGCAACAATAAATTAATTTAAAAAACATTTAAAAAATTTAAACTACCAGCTCTCAGGCTCTCCAGGGAATTCAGTGCAACAGTTCCTCTTCCAAATAGACAAATACCTATGTAGTAGAGCATTCAAAATCACTTCTTCCTTTCTTTTCCTCTTCTTCCTGTCTTCTTCAGAGATTCATGGGATAACAGGGAGAGCACTTGCCCCATCCTATTCTGATTATCCTTATATTTTCAGAACCTAGGATAGAGTCTGGTACTTAATAAACATTGAGGGGCGGGGATAGAAGGATCTCTTAGGTTCTTTTTCACATTAGAAAACTTGTGTTTCATCTTGTCTCTTCTACATGACTGGGCTTTATGATCCTGGACAAGGTACTTTTATACTCTATGCATCAGATTCCTCACCTAAAAAATAAAAATGATGGAAAAGAAAGAAAGAAAGAAAGAAAGAAAGAAAGAAAGAAAGAAAGAAAGATGAAAATAATACCTACTCATAGCCTTATCTTTAGGCAATCAAGATAATGTGTATAAATTACCTGAACACAGTGATTGGCCTGTATCACTATTCTGTAATTGTTTGTTCAGTCTACTATAGAATCATAGATGACAATAATCCCAGATTTATAGATGGCCAGATGAATGAAGAAGGACAGATAATACTTAACATGAGAGCCAAGGATCACCCCAGTCATTTTTCTCATACTTCTAACAGCAGGCTAAGACCAAATGCATCCTTGACTTCATCAGGGAAAATTACTGCCAACATTCATGGCATCCAAGATTTATGTTTTGACATACATCTTTTAAATGAAGCCTGTGACCATTTTTAAGTGGGAAGTCTCAAAAGAAGCCCAGAAGTATTACCAAGGAATATGAAATTTATTTGTATAATTTACAGACTTATATTAACCCTCCAAGCAAGTGGCATAAGTTTAAATCTAAAGACAACACACACACACACACACACTGAACTTACTCTGCCCCTCATTATCAGAATAGTAAATCAGCCAGCAACTGTGGCTCTGTACCTTGAGCCTGCAGAAGATATGCAGAGCAGCGAACACAATTTGTCCTCAAAAGTGTATAATTAAGATTAAAATGCCGCAGTAAAACTAATAAAAGAAGTGTGCTCACCATTGAGTACCCTGTCAAAAGTGGCCTTCTCCCCTCACTGTCTATCTCTTCATACCATTTTATGCTTTTCTTTGTTTTTTCTCAATTTTTTTTTCTAATTTATCACTATCTGTAACTATATGGTTTGCCTTCTGCTAATCGTTTTTCTCCATGGGGGTAGAGACCTTGTCTGTGTTATTTATAGGGATTATTAACAGGTACACAGTATGTATAATATACTACGTGGGCTGAATTTATGGATTTTTTGTTCTTAAACCTATTATCTGACCCAGAGATCCTAATGTGGGTGGCAGACAAAATCAAATCAGGAATACACTTGAAGTATTTCAGCAAGAATCCATTTATTTCTTCCTCCATGATCTTCTTCCTACCAGTTAATATAGTTCCAAAAATATTAATGAGGCATTTTGATGGTTTTTAAAAGAGTTTAAAGAAATGCATATTCCCTTCAGAAATGCATTCAACTACCTGCACTACACTGGGATTAGTGAAATAATGAAAATGTGTAAAAAGGAGAGGTGGCACCCAGGAAGATAGTTACCTCTTGGGAAAGTCAGAGGACTGGTATTAATCTGGGTTTTAAAGAAGAACTAGGAGGGACCAACAGAAATGGAAATCCCAGGCAGAGGTAATAACCTATGCAAATACAAAAAAAGCAAGATTGGGTCAATTGGATTAAATGCGAGGCTTAGAGACAAAAGATCCTAGTTAAATTTCTGGATTCTCATTTGTAGCTGTTACCACTGTATCAGTTACCGTTTCTATAGTAATTCCACACAACATCAGTGGCATTCAGCACAAAGCAATTCTGGCAGCTCACATGCCTGTCAGGTTTAGCTGACCTAGCCTGGGCTCACTTACATATTTAGGGGTCTGCTGGCTATTGGCTGATCTGGGGTGGGTTCAATGCTTGCTGGGGGTCTTGGCTCTGCTCCACATGGCTCACCTGCCGGCAGGCATGTCTTTCCATGGTGCTAGCAGAAGGCTATAGCCCAAGTAGAAATGTGTAAGCACTTTCACAAAACTGCTTACATCTTGTCTGCTAACATTCAAATCACAAAAGTAAGTCACCTGGCTGGGACCCGAGTTAGAGAAGGAGGGCACTCATGGTTAGTTGGAAAAAGATGTGTATTAAAGAGAGGGGGAAAACTGAACCCATTATTACAATCAATCAACTACACCCACTTAATCTAGTCTAGAGTTGGTTTCCTATTCAATAAGTGAAGAACACAACACCTCCATCTTTTAATTTTTTTAGTTTTTCAATGACATTGGACATTGTATGTTATTTTATATTACTTTCAGGTATACAGCATAGTTGTTAGACATTGCTATAACTCACAAAGTGGTACCTTCAATACTTCCTGCACCCACCTTGCATCATATGTAGTTATTACACTATTAGTGACTATCCCCTAGACTGTGCTTTACATCTGTGTGACTTTTCTGTCACTACCAGTTTGTACTTCTTAATCCCTTCACTTTTTCACCCAGCTCTCCAATTCCCTTTCCATCTGGCAACCCTCAGTTTGTTCTCTATCTATGAGTCTAACAATTTCTTCCTCTTGGCATCCCAGGCTTTTGGGGAGGAAATGTACAGAAGGTATTCTTAAAGTTCTTCTGCTGAAAAAATCTAGACAAAGTTATGAAAATAATAACAAAGAGATTGGTGTCATTCCAGTTTGCATACTAGCTAGCCATATATTTAGACAAAACGTTAGCTCTTTAGACAAAGCATTATTCTCAAACAAGGCTAGTACATTTTCCAGGCCATAAGCTAAAAAGGACATCTCAGTACCAAATTCTGCCTCTTAGAAAATGAAGTGAGCTCAACAATACTCATGATAACCATTACTATATTAATAATGGCTACTTCTAGAACCAGGGAGAAAAAGAGACACCATAATGTTTCATGCCATGGAGCTTCTGTTTGTATTTTACAGTGAGGTTCATGTATTACTTGTGACATTAAATAAATATTTATTAACAATTTAAAATTTTTGAAAAAGCTTCATCAGTTGCAACTGGGTGTGTGTTTTGTTTTGTTTTGTTTCTGTAATTTTCTTTTCAACAGCTCAGACATTGATCTGGGCCTTCAGAGTTGTGCTTATTCAGTTTTAATCCTTAAATTTCCGTAAAGTCATAGAGTTTTAAATTGTATTTTTATTTACATAACTTACATAATCTCAAGAGTCCAGGAAAATAGGTTCTGGTCCCAACTTTGCCATAATCAAATGTTCGGCCGTGCACAAGTCATTTAACCTTCGTCAGCTCCAGTTTCTTCATCAGAAAATTAAGAGTTATGAATTAAATATTAGTTCGATCATAACCAGGTCTAACATTCTATAATTCCATGTAGGAATTGTCCATTTGCAAATGAGCCAACTTGAAATAAGTCAGTCAGAGGGAGATGAATACTGTATGGTTTTGCTAATCTGTGGAACCTAAAAAACAAAACAAAACCAGATTCATAGAAACAGAGAGCAAATGGGGAGTTACCAGAAAGGAAGGGTTGGAAGTATCGGTGAAAAAGGGAAGGAGAATATAAGTAATAATATTGTGGTAAGCTTACACAGTGGCAAATGATTACTAGAATCAGTGGCCTGATCACATGGTAAGATATAAAATTGTCAAGTCATTATTGTACACCTGAAACTATTATAACCAATATAAGATTGTATACCAATTATGCTTACATTATACAACAAACAAAGGAACGTGAGCAAAGAAAGAACAGTTAAATCAGGGTTTAGTAAGTACATGTTATTTTTAATGTACACTGGTGCAACAGATGATTTTAAAACAATTCCACTTCACCCAAGTGTCCATTAATAGACAAGTGGGTTAAAAAAAGTGGTGGTACATACATACAATAGACTATTATTAAAACATAAAAAAGAATAAATTCTTACCAGTTGTGACAACATCAATGGACCTAGAGAGTATTATGCTAAGTGAAATAAGTCAGAGAAGGACATATACCATATAATTTTGCTTGTACATGAAACCTAAAGAACAAAATTAATGAACAAGCAAAACTGAAACAGGCTCATAGGCAAAAAGAACAGACTGATGGTTGTCAGAGAGGAGGAGAGCTAGGCGGAAAAGGCAAAGGATTAAGAAGTACAAGTTGACAGTTACAAAATTATCACAGGGATGTAATAATATTGGGATAACTTTGTATAATACCAAGTGGGTACTGGAAATATGTCTGACCACTGTGCTGTATACCTGAATTAGTACCAAATAATATCGAATGTAAACTGTAATTGAACAACAAAAATTAAAAAATAGCTTCCACTTACAATTACTTTTTATACCAATGAGCCACATTTAACTTTTTTTTTTTTTTAATGCATGCCTTTAAACTCAGCGTAAATTAATTAACATCATGAGTTTTTAGATTCTGAGTCAACTTCCACTTTGTTTTCTACACAATGGGTGTATTCATTCAACAGACACTTTACTAAAGAAGCATTTACTGCTACTCTATAGTTACTAGAGACAGTTCACAGATCTGCTCTTCCAGTCTGTACCAAGCCAGTTTCTGCATGTGAATTATAAACCCCTTGTTTCATGTTTCTAGTTTGTTTCCTGGGAGGATTGCTCAAGATAAGTGGAATGAGGACTTCCATTCAGGTTAAATTCCAAAGGCAGCCCACAGATTTAATAAATTAAATGTATGTGTAGCATATCCACCTCGTTGTCTCTTCTTAGCCAAATTGCTTGATCTTACTGATCCTCATTTCTCTCAGTTGCGAACTTTATGAATCATGTCGTGGTTTTTTTCTCTTTTGTCGCTGAGTGAAAATTTTCTCAAATTGGCCCAAAAAAAAAAGGAGAAAAAACATGCCTTTTTAAGTCAGCAGACTGCTGCCCTCTGAGGCTTGGCTCACAAAGCAAAATGCTACTTGAGCTGTGCTGCTCTTGTGATTCCTTTGCCCGGAGCAGATGTGCTGAACAGGAAAGACAAGAACACCAGCTCAGCCATAAATTGGGAGATGGTCTCAAGTGGAAAAGCGGGGACAATGCTACAGGGGGGCTGCTCTGGGGGAGAGGATAGAGGCAGCATCTCCTCCTGGAAGCACTGATTCAGAATAGAGGCTTGAATCTTTGAACCCCCACCCCCATCCCACCCCCATCAAAATGGCCCCAGTGCTGGTTCCCTGAGCACTTCCTGACAAAGGCCATTGACTAATCAAATGAAAGTATTAGAAATAGCCCGAGTCACCCCCCAAGAGCTAGCCTAAGGGAAAAAATAAAGAGGAAAGTATTCTTCTTCTGTTACTCAGTTGTTTGTTTTTCTCTTTGTCTGCTGCTTTTTTCTTTAGCAGCTTCTCTAAGAGGCTGGCTTCCTGGGGCCCATGCAATGGGATTACAGACCCTTAGGCTAACCCTCCTACTGTACCTTCGTCCCCAACCCACGGTGAATGAAAGCCACGTTGAATATTGAATTCCTCTGAGCTACATAATTAAATAAAAACTGGCATTGAAGCAAGTTACTCAGCCACAAGGATTGAGTAGAGGTGTGCCAAAAAGCTTACATCACTGGGCTGGAGGCAAATTTATAGCTGTTTTTATTCATTTGCATTTAATCAGTCCATAATTGCTGACTCCAGTTTGGGCAAGGATCTTGCTGCCAGCTCAGTCTGCAAGACCAGTAAGAAGTTGAGTTCCACTGTCCGAAGACCATTTTCCCCCTTGAAGTTTTTGGCCGGATAGCAAGTCAATTACATAAACAAAGGCCAGGGTTTTCTGATACCATCTGCTGAAAGGAATCCTGCCTTTTTCTGCCAGGGCTCTGGCCTCAGCTGACCTGGTTCAGGCCCTAATTCTGCTATTTGCAGGGGTGGAATCACACCTTTAGAGGGATCTTAATTCTAAAGTAATTGCATAAATACCTTTGAACATCTCATTAAGACAATACCTTACAGGAGTTGGATTCTGGAGTCAGGTGGGAAGCGAATTTAACAACTGATTCCAACAGCATGGGCCGAAGAGCCTGCGGACAGTTATTATTTCATGTCTCTGAGCTTCATTTCCGCCCCCGTCCCTGAACTGGAGTTATTAACAACCTACCTTGTAAGGTATAGAAAGTCTGAAATGACATGATGAATGTGGAGGACCGTGCATATCATTAGCACAATAAATCACAGATACTTGCATTCACAGATCGTTGGGAGCTAATTAAGCTCTCGTAATTGGCTGTTGCACTACAGGTGCAATGGCTAAACTCTTCTGGATAAGGGAACTGAGTCAGTATCACAGCAGTTAAGGGAATAGCTGGTAAAGCAGAAAACTTTTAGACTGTGTACTCTAGAGGTCAAGAACATAAACAACAGAGCCACAAGGCTGCTCAACTCTGTCATTTACTGGCTCCATAAGCTTAGACCAGTTAGTTGCTTTGTGCCTCTAGATTCTCACCTATAAAATGGATATAGGGCCCTGGCTGGTAGCTCAGTGGATAGGCGGCAGCCTGCGAACCCAAAGGTCACTGGTTCGATTCCCAGTCAAGGCACATAACCAGGTTGCAAGCCAGGTCTCCAGCCAGGTCTCCAGCCAGGTCCATAGCTGAAGGCAGGTGAAAGGCAACCATTCACTGATGTTTCTCCTCCTCTCAGCCTCTCTCCTTGCCCCTCTTTCTAAAAATAATTAATAAAATCTTTTAAAAATAAAATAAAATGGATATAATGATAGAGTCAGCCTCATGGGATTGTTGTAGGAATTTAAAAAGTTGTATGTAAAGCATTTAAGCAATGCCTGGCACATAGTGAATGACACTATTATCATCACCACCACTGTGATTATTATTATTCTATGCTTCATTTTTTGGAAACACCAATAGTGTTAGTAGTATCCATAGCAAAATGACAAGTCTGACAGAGAAGGGAGAAATGGACTTCGAGCTACAAGAGCACTCAGCATAAAATAAGATTCGAAGGGGATGTTGAGTAAGATCATTGGAAGAGTCTCAGTGAATGGGAGAGGATAGGCTGCTCCAGATAAATAGAATAAAACATTGAGACCAGGGTCAGAGAAGCAAAACATCAGGAAAGAAGGAAAAGACAAAAACAAAGACATAGATAGAACATTGCTAGCAGAATAGTGGTAATTGCCCGCAGGAAGTCTATAATTCTTCGATTTGCTCTCTACATGTACAGTGACCAAGGACTAGACACTATAAAGACCATGAAATAGAAAGATACCCAGGACTCCCAGAAGCCTAGTAAATAAATACTGCAGGGCCATTTCATGAATGTCGCTGAGCACATTTAATTCAGGAAATTATTTTTTAGAGAGGAAAATAAAGACTGGAAACTTATGGTTTCATAAACAGTAGATGGGAAAGTGTTGTTGACTATAACATTGTAAGGAAGAAATGAAGAACAATTATTTATAGCAGCTGTATTCATCTGGGGAGGGAAACATTCAACAGGACTGTACCCGGGCCTGAGGGAGGGTTATTTGACCTGGAGTAAGTCCCTTCTTTACCTTTCTCATCATGGGCCTAAAGCTGGAGTTCAACAAAGTTGAGAACTCTCCTCTATGCCTTTGGCCTGAGCAATTTAGGGCGACTTATAATCTAAACATAAGCCTTAGTTTCTTGTGCAAAAGTTAGAAATGATAATAAATACCTCATAGCATTGTTATGAGGCTTAAATTAAATGACCCATGTTAACATTTTAGCACAATGCCTGACACAGGGGGAGCTCCCTTGCTGGCATGGTTCAGTGAGTTGGAGCATCGTCCCATTCAACAAAACCTTGGGGTTTTGATTCCCCATCAGGGCACGTACCTAGGTTGCGGGTTCCATCCCCAGTCAGGGTGCATAGGGGAGGCAACCAGTCAATGTTTCTCTCACACACTGATCTCTCTCTCTCTCTCAAATCAATAAACATACTAAAATAAAAATTAAGTAGAAGCTAGCTGAATTATCTATAAAAATAAATGATAAGCTTAATGATCTCCCGCACCTCCAACTACTCATCCTTGCTCTTGCTCTAGCCTGGACTGGCAAGGGGGGGGTGGGGGGAGCAGGGTTCAGTTCTCCTCCAGCCCCCCCAGGACTGTTGGATATTGAGTACAAGCATTTGGCCCCCATGGGATATGGGATGAATGTGCTTATTTTAGGGAGCTCGGCCAATCCACCTAGCTTGTTTTTACCTTCAATGAATAGAACACAGAAACTCTCAGACTGCTTGTGCCTGGTGAGTGGACTAATGTGCATGAATGGGTTCTGTAAACAGCATAGTTCAAATGTTGCTTTTTTTTCTGGAGATTTTATTATTTTTAGGGAGAAAGGTAGGGAAAGAGGCACAGAGAGAGAAAGACATCAATGTATGGTTGCCTTTCACCTGCCTCCAGCTACGGATCTGACTGGAGACCTAGTTTGCAACCTGGTTATGTGCCCTGGCTGGGGAATCAAACCAGCGACCTTTGGGTTCGCAGGCCAGCGCCTTATTCGCTGTACCACCAGCCAGGGCCAAATGTTGCTTTTTATGCTGCTATTGCTATAACTGGAAAACACCTTATTTACAAACCCAATGGATATGAGCTCTTTGTCTTACTGCCTTAAGCTGGCACTAATTGTTTGGACAAATTGACCAATGAGCTTGAGGAATGCCTTTCCTATCTACAGCAACTCAAAGGAAAAGAACTTTACTTCAAGGCAGTATAAACTAGAGATTAATAGTACAAGCTTTCAGGTTTATGGATTCAGTTCCTTGATCTGCCACATCCTGGTTGTGTGTGGCCTTGCGCAAGAAGTTGCTGCCACACTTCAAACTTCAGTTCCCCCTTCTCTGAAAAAAGGATAATGATTATATGTACCCACAAAAGGATGCTGTGAAAATTAAGGGAAGTGACGAATTTAAGAGCTTGGCACAGTCTAGAAAGGAGCCATCCATTAAGGATTGACTACTACCATTGTTAAAATAATGGGAGAAATAATACAGAAAATATTATCTACCTTTTCTGTCTCTAACAAAGTCTGCCTGAAAGGGATGAGTAATGGAAGAAAGTGGCAAAGGAAAGAATGAGATGAAACGACTCGGCTCGAGTGCCTACGGTTTGTTCTCAAAAACCTCAAACCTGTGGAGCCTGCTGCAATGCAACTTGCCCCTAGGATTTAAAACGAAATTTAAAATTTGTCCAAGCATCATACATGCTTCAATTTGAAGTTTTGGAACCAGCGCTTTCCTATCGCTTGGATCTAGAAAGAACAAAGGACTTGAATAGTCAGGACCTCCTATTGGAGGACTGAATGCTCCCTGCAGTGAGACATCCCACTGGAGCCTAAGTCTGGGCAGCACCAGGAAGCCTGCTGAGAGCTCCCAAACCTCTCTCTGGTCATTTCCCTGCACGGTGGCTTAAGGAACCGATGGGATTTTTGAATAGGGAGGAGACTTTGGAATCATGGGAGTCAAGGAAATAATTAGATCGATATTGTCTATATGACAGGCAGGTAAACATTTTCTGTTTGGGCCAGGTAACAAATATTTTCGGCTCTTTGAAACCATGCAGCCTCTTTCCCACCTGCTCACCTCTGCTGTTGTAGAGTAAAAGCTGCCATAGACAACGTGTAAGTGAATGGGCGTGACTGCGTGCCAATAAAACGTGATTCACAAGCTTTGTTGTAAATCAGGCTGGATTTGGCCCATGCGCATAATTTGCTGAGCTTTAGTGTACACAAGGGATGTAATGCAATGACGCAAGTTGTCAGAATGACCTGGGCTAACGCTCACATAAATCAAACGTGATGGCCAAGAATGTGCTGACTAGAGGTTAGCTGACCTAATAGGCAGGATTTCAGACCAAAATAAAGAGAGAGGCAATAACAAAACCTTAAATTTAAATAGAGACCCTACCTCCTATAGAAGATCAGAATAACATGGAAAAAAAAAAATTTACAACATAAATGATTCTGGGAAACTGGGTAGGGCTCAGAAGCATTATTTCCAGCCTCATTTTTTATATTCTAAGGCAGTGAGTTTCAGCTGGTGTACCGTGCATGGCACACTGGTGTGCCCCAAGAAGTTTTAAAACATGCCATACCTAACTATTTAGTCAGGGCACTAATAATAGACCCTCTTTTCCCTTAGAGAGTCAAACAAAGAAGTGACAACAACCAACACGCCAATAGCCATACTTTGTGAATGAATCAAAATTATACCTATTTTTTTTTAAAGATTTTTATTTCTTATTTTTAGAGAGAGGGTAGGGAGAGAAACATCAATGTATGGTTGCCTTTCACCTGCCTCCAGCCAAGAACCTGGCTTGCAACCTGGTCATGTGCCCTGGCTGGGAGTTGAACCAGTGACCTTTGGGTTTGCAGGCCGGCGCCTTATTCACTGTGCCACCAGCCAGAGCAAAATTATACCTATTTTTCAATCAGATTAGCAAAAAGTGTGTGTGCGTGTGTGCGTGTGTGTGTGTTTTGGGAGGTGCTGTAGAATTTTAGTAATTAGTTTAAGGGTGCCATAAGATGAAAAAGGTTGAAAATCACTCTTCTAAGGTTTAAAGCCTGAGTAACCACTTGGCAAACACACATTCCTGTTTCTGAGGCCCATGCTAGTGTGCCTGGTGTTCCCATGAGATTATCAGTAGTGTTGCCTTGTAAAGAAGGCTCCTCGTTTGTCATATAAATTATATGGCCACACCAATATTAACCAAAATGATTTTGAAATTGTAGTGCAGACAGGTATACTGTGTGTGTGTATTTTAAGTTATCATGAGAACTTAGACAACACACATCTGTAAAGACAGATAAGAGTCAGACAGAGTCAGAGTCATATTTTGCTGTATCACTTCCTGATGATCTAAAACAACAACCCTAAATCTCAATTCTTCAAGTGTAATAATAAATAAAATGAGCACGTTTGTTAGATTTGCATAGTTATTGGCATATAATAAGTATTTGAAAATATTAGCTTTTATTTCCTTATTGTTGTTCTTATATGCATATTCAAATAGATTGGTTGCGTGGGGACACAAAATTATCCTCCACATGCATAGATATGCCTCAAGAGTAATGATTTCCTTATCGCTGGAGACATTCAAGCAGAGGCTTAAGATGCACTTAATGGTGATGTTATATATAAAGCCTTTCTACTCAGTCCGGTCCATGAACCAAGGTATCAGCATCAGCTGGGAGCTGGTTAGAAATGCAGACTTTCAGGCTCCAACCTAGGCCTAATGAAACCATCTATATTTTGAGGAAACTACGGGTGCTATATTCATTTACCTTTGCTGTCAAGGACTGAGGCCTCAGCAGACAATTTGAGCAGGTGGCTTTTAAAGCCCCTCCAAACTCTGAAACTGCCCCATATTATAGAGTCTGAATTCCACTGGGCTGGTTAAGAATGGACCCTTTCGATTCCCCAGCCAGGGCACATAATCAGGTTGCAAGCCAGGTCTCCAGCCAGGTCCCCAGTTGGAGGCAGGTGAAAGGTACCCATGCATTGATGTTTCTCTCCCTTTCTACCTCTCTCCCTGACCTTTTCTGAAAATAATGAATTTTTTAAAATCTTAAAAAAAAAAGAGAGAAAAGAATGGTCCCTTTTCACCCAATTTCAAAGGACATTCTACCAGGTCCAGTGCTACATTCCATTTATTATTTACATATCAATCTCAGACAAATGCAGATGTGGACCTTAAATGAATGTATTCAATATTGGGGTTGTTTTTTAATCTAAAGCCTCACATTTACCTTAGACATAGCAGCTTGATTGTTTCTTGAGTTTGCTTCTATTGTGTTTTAAGCCATTTCTCTGCTTGCTGTGAAGTGTTTATCTGACTATCCTCTGTGTAGGTGCTCTGGGTAGGGTTCAGTATTTCATTAATACCAAACAATTCACATACAAACAGATAGTTTAACCTTACATATTTCCCAAAGGCCCAAAGAGGCTAAAGCAAATATAAACCAAATTGGAAGAGCTGGTGAACTATTTAACTGTGACTTTAAAGAAACTCTTTTCTCTCTGGGACTTCCCAGGGATGGCTCTAATCCAGCTCCAATGCTTTAGCTCTTTGTGTGCTTTTATCCTCCTTCCTTGATTCAGGTTCTCTGACATCTCAGGCTGTTTGAATCACACACCACACGGACACACAGGATAGACTACGTTAGTCCATCGGGTTGCATCAGATCTCTTTTCTGATCTCTTTTCTGATTCTGTGATTCTGTGACTGCTAGGCAGCTCATTATTTTTTTTCCATCAGAAGCTCATGCACAGAGAAAATTTTAAAACATACTGTTTTAAAATAAGAATTAAAGGGAAAAATTAACTTTTAAGGGAACAGGTAGTATGCAATGTGACAGAACTATCAAATTGGTAAATGTATCTAACCTAAGAGCATTCTGTGTTAATAACAGTAACATATTTGACTAATATTTGTCAAATACCTACTATGTGCCAAGCACTGTATTTGTTGCGTAATGTTGATGATGTTGGTGATGATGACAGTAATAGCAGCTATATGTTCAGGACTTATGACCACACAGATGAGGTAGACTTGAACCCTGCCCTCATGGAAATTCACGAGCTAGCAGGAAAATCAGACATGAAACAAATATTGGTAATTGCCAATATTATCAATATTGTGTGAAATTGCAGGGTACGGTGAGAGTCAGCTCAGGGTCCTTTGAGGAGTAACTTTAAGAATTAGCTGCATGAAGACTATGGGGAAGAGCTCTGATCAATCAGAAGGATATTCATTGGAAGAACTCAGAGAACTGGCTAAAGATTAAAGGGCCCCAGGGGGAGTGGGAAGATGATGCTAGAGAGAAGGTAGGAACAAGGTGAACCTTGGAGGCCACATGAAGAATGTTTCCAATTCCTTCCAAGAGAAGTGGGGAGTCATTGATGAGTGTCCAGCAAGTGAAGGACGAGATCATATTTGGGCCCTAACAGGATTCCTCTGACTGGACTGGAGGGAGAGAGAGGGTGGTGGTGTGGACGAAAGGCAGTAGCACTATAAAACGTCTCCAAGTCAGAGTGCAGACCTATCAAGCTAACAAAATGCTCTCTCCCATGGAGTCAGATTATGTATGTTAATGCTTCAAGAACTTTCCATGCTCAAAACCTCAAAACTATTTGCTTCACAGGCACTAGAGCCACGTGAAGCAGACGTGGGGACCCATGAGTGAAGGCAGCAGAAAGGCACCGAAAGGGAAAACCACAGAGGGCCAGTGGTCCACTGGAATCCTGAGCCTGGGTCTGTTGGCTGCCGACTCCTGCCAGTGTCTGGGGGGAGCTGATGTACTGATACATCAGCAGAGAAAAAAGACCCAGAGTTTGCCTAGGAAGAGTTATAGACCATAAAAGGATTTACCATAGTATAATGTGAGAAAATGGACTTCTCAAAGGAATTACATCCCTATCGGAGACAAAAATACTTCAATCACTGACCTAAAACCCTTTTACCTTAAAAGGAAGGTTCATTTCAAAAGCTTTAGGTGTAAGCTGTGTTTTTAGCCCCATTTGTACTGAGTGGAATGACAAAGCTTTCATCTCCTCTGGGTTCAAAGAATAGTTATCAGTCAGTTATTCATCAAGCATCTTCTTGAGCAACTACACAATAAAAGTAATTGGAATACACATTAGTTCAATAGTTTACAATGAACTTCCAGTCCATGGAAGAAGCTGAAAGTCTAGACATCAAACTATTACACAATTAAATTTAAAAATGTCAACTGTGTTAGGTTTTACAAAAGGCAAGTGCATGTACCATGAGGGCTTTATGAAGGGGGAGCTGGAAGAGACAGCAAGTTGGGGAAGGCATAACTAAACTGAGAGTAGAAAGATGAATAAAAGTTAAATGGGTAAAGAGAGGGTGAAAGACCAGTATAAAGTTAATTTAATAACCATGTTTAGAGCACCTGTCAGGTGCCGAAGTCACAATAGGTACCTGAGGTACCTGTGATAAGCAAATGAGTGAAATACAAACAACCAGGTGGTGAGTTCCTATGTGGCAATTACTGCAGGTATTTCCCTTGGTGGCCCCAGTAACTCTGAGAGCTGTACAAAGTGAAGTCCTCCATGAATTTTGAATAAACTAATGAATGATTTATTTTGCTTGTTGTAAAATATTTTTCTACTTAAAATTGTAAGGCATATTTCTATAGATAAATAAATAAATACACCTGTAATTTTACCACCAATGGAACAATCATTACTGGTATTTTCATACATTTCCTTCCAAGTGTGTGGGTGTCTACCTATGTGCTATATGTGGGGGATCATAGCATTTATAATAACTATACATATTTACTTTTGATCATACCTTACCAAAACTTTTTATTCATTTGTTATATGAGCATTTGTCTTGTTTTGTTAAATATGCTTCACAAATATACATTGCATAACATTTTATAAATGTGCCATATAATTGAACTATTGCCATGTTGCTAAGCATTTAGTGTGTGTCAAAACTAATTCATCTTCACACATGAGTTATTTGTTACCATATTCAGTGAGTTCTTAACATTTTTGGCTTGTAAACCACTTGAAAATCTAATTATTAAAAAAACAAAACACCTCTGTATTATATCCCTCATAGAGGAAAATTACAAACTCATATTTGTATTAAATGTTACCTATAATTTTAGGTACTTTATAAATTCCATGAAGCCCATCCATAGATTCCTGCCCAGGGCTTCAGAACCAATGATATCAAATATGTTAACATGAAGCAAAACAAAAAATGCAAGATCTTTACCATAACAATTATAGAGAAGCATAACCTCAAAACCACTACTGATTACAGGATATTCTACTATTTTTATAATATGTCCCAATCCCAGTTCATTCTTTTTTTTTTTAACTTAAAAAAAATTTTATTCATTATTTTTAGAAAGAAGGGAAGGGAGGGAGGAAGAAAGAGAGAGAAGCATCAATGTATGGTTGCCTTTCACCTGTCTCCAGCTATGGATCTGGCTGGAGACCTGACTTGCAACCTGGTTATGTGCCCTGACTGGGAATGGAACTGGCAATCTTTGGGTTCACATGCTGGTGCCTATCCACTGAGCCACCAGCCAGGACCCCGTCCATTCTTATTTTTGAAATAATCTAAGTCTGGATTTCATATTAACACTTCTTTATAACTTTCTTGGATAAGAATGTTTCATGTGCTCTTATCTTGACTATTCTTAGTGACAGAATGCCTCTGCAGGACGCCCAGTGCATTGCATCTCACTGGGAGGTCTCGCACCTGGAGAACTGTGACATTGCAAGGTCTATTCCCACACCCCTTCTTCTCTGTCACTCCTAATTGTTTTATGTACTATTCCATTTAAGCAAATATACAGCATGACTCAGCACTGGATAAATACTTAAAGGGAAGAGATCATTTCATAGTAACATTATCACCCAAAATAAATTCTACAGATGTAAAATTTAATATAGTAAGTCCGCTTTAAAAAAAAAAGATTTTATTATTTCCAGAGAGAGAGGAAGGGAGAGAGGCACCAATGTATGGTTGCTTTTCACCTGCCTCCAGCTACAGACCTGGCTGGAGACCTGGCTTGCAACCTGGTTATGTGCCCTGGATGGGAATCGAACCAGCTACCTTTGGGTTTGCTGGCCAGCACCTTATCCACTGTGTCAATAGCCAGGGCTCAGTAAGTCCTCTTTTAATGTCATTGATAGGTCCTTGGAACTGTGGCAAAACAATGTTAACAAAATCAATTTTACCGCAAGCTAAATGACATGAAAAGAAGTTAAGTTCCTATAGCATCTCATAAGCATTATAATTAATAAGAGGACACTGAATAAAACATTATTTGAGGACCTGTTCTATATAGCATAAAGACAGATAAACATAAAAGAGATAGCATCATGGCTTTGGATTAGGTATATTTCAATCTCAGGGTGCGAGGTTTTAAGTTGGCCTTTGTCTAATTCTAACCAAAAAGGAGAAGCACAATCTTTCATTACCATAACCACATACTATGTCTGGTGTGCTGTTTATAATAATGAAGTTGATTCTGCATGCTAATTTATACAGTTTCTAAAGAATTGCGATAAGGATACATCCTCAGCATAAAGCAGAAAATCCTTTTGTTTTCTGTTTCTTTGCTTCTGAACATAGAATAATTACTGAGGTGGAAGCTAGGGGGTGAAAGAGCATCTCCCAATGTGGATGCATTTCTGTGTGCATACTTATGCCTCTGTGGGGTATAAAATTCTACAGCATTAGATTTCAAAGATGGAAGAAGAAAGTTCTAAGATTAATTTACATCAAAGGCATTTCTTTTTCTCTCTCATAGCTCCATCATCCATCCCAAGGCTTCCGGTTTGGAACTGTCCGGGAAAGCAGTGCTGAAGATTATGTGAGACAAAGCTTCCCAGAGATGCACGAGTACATGAGAAGGTACAATGTACCAGCCACTCCCAATGGAGTGGAATATCTGAAGTGAGTATCAATGTCTTGGGTCCAGGAAGTTCTCACTGATGCAGTGTTTGTTGTTTTTTCTTAATGACAGCTAAATGCACCCACTGTGGGTTCAGTCATAGCTCACACCGTGTGCGACCCAGTATGGAATAGTGCGCATTTACTTCTGTGACCAAAATTACTAGTTACCTGCATAGTCTCAATTTGGCAGTAGATTTGCTGAAAGTGCCAGTGGGGTCATTAGTGTAGCAGATGGTAAGGGAAGTAAATGTTGGCTTGACTTTCTGGAGAAAACAATGGTGCAGAAATGATCAAACACTCAGGGAATGGGGCCAGAGGATAAAGTGTCCCCAAGCAACCTTTTCTTCCTTCATAGTGAATCTCTAAGCCTGTGGACTGCCTTCTCTTTCCACAAAGAAGTAGAATTTTTCTTAGAGATCTGCAGACAGGAAATAAGATGAAAGGAAATGATCGCACGTCTGCATCCTTCTCACTGGAATTTATGAGAAGCACTCACATCTCCATGGCAGAGTATTGGAGCCTGTAATTCAGTGAGACAGGATGCAAAGGAGGTGTGGTGCAGCTGTGGATTCCTCATCTGGTCAGCCTGAGAAAGGGGAAGGAATGGTTCTTGACAAGCCCTAGTCCTCACCCTCCTGCCCAGTGGTCTCAGGACAATGAGACCCATTCAAACCTCCAGAAGTGTGCAGCTTCAGCAAAATGGTGTCTACAGTCGGCCACAGTAATCTTCCCGATGGACAGCGGAACCTACCATCTCAAAGTCTTTTTTTAAGAAAGAAGGAAAAATGAATAACTGTCATGGGGCAGAATGGCTGGCTTTGTGTTTTCCAAAAGCCCTAGTAATAGGCCCCTTAAACAATCTTACAGACTTATAAGTAGAGTTCGAGAGGAAGCTTTGTGCTCTCAGATTTGCAAAGTCATAAACGGTGCTCAAATACTATGAAATGGTACTTTTCATTTTGCAAGGACACTAAAACATTAGAGTCCCTCTCAGACACAGAGTTTAGTGCTCTTTGACCTCCCTGCTCCTCTTCTGTATCTTCTTCTTCAGGCCAACTCATGGCTGAGAGAGAGATGTCAGGGAGATAACAGTGGCTCCCAGCTAGTAGGCACAGCTGACAAACCAGGCTCTTGTGGCAGAAAGGGGTATGAAGGCCCATGCTGCTCTCCCCAGCTCCACTTCCCTCAGGCATTCATTATTCTGGGAACTTCACCTGAGAAGGCCCCCAGTGCTCAGAATTTGACCCCACTGTAGCCTGGAGAGAAGAAATAGCTAGAAAAGCAGGCACAAATGAAAAAGTTGAGGCCCAGAAGAAGCCGCTTATTCATGGAAAGACAGATAGCAAGTGACAGACTCAGGACTCGAATCGCGTCTCTAGAACCTAACCTTTGCTGTAGGTTGGTCTAAGAGCTGAGGGTCAGAAAGGCTTTCTTCAACAGGCATATGTCCTACACCTTTTCAAAACAGGATTTGAGGTGATGGGAAACAAGGCTTATTGCACACACTTGAAACAATTCCCTTTGAAACTCCTCTCTCCTGGCCCCCTTTGTAAGCTGGAGTTGAGCTGGTGCCAGGGCATAGCCCTCCTTTGGACTGTCTCTGCCTGTTTCCAAATAAATGGGGAGATCTCATAAAGGTATCTGTTGGCATCTTAAACCCAATCCATGACCAATTCACAGATATAGTCCAGGGATATCTCCTTACATGACTCTTGCCAGAACTGCTTCTTGGGATGGGAGACAGGGATCTATGGAGATAATTAATAAAACAAATTACTAAGATCTATTACAAATGCTTTTTCTTGCATTCATTGAACACTTGCCTACGGACTTTAAAGAAATCCTTTCCCCCAAAAGGGCTAGATGTCTTATTTGCATCTCCTTGTATCTACTTCTAAATATGAAATAATGGCTTGTCTCTGAAGAATGTGATAATGATCATGACAGAAAGAAATAAGAATTTTCAAATGCTGATTGATGAGCCCACCCAGCTCCCACACTTACTAGCTATGTAACCTAGATCAAGTTACCTTGACTCTCTGAACCTCAATCTCTTCATCTGTTAAAATGGGATAATACAACCTACCCCATGGTCATTCTGAGTGATAACATGTTCAGAAAATAATAAATGCAATGCCTAGTACCAAGAAAGTCCCTTTAATTAATGTAGACAAAATGAACCTTCCCATTCAATTCAGGGTCTCTCTTGGCTTTGTTGTTAGATTTAGAAGTAATGAAGGACCTGGTAGATAATCCCATTGGAAAGAGGTCATGCTGTCCTAAAAGAGTGCTGTCTCTCCTGGTCTGTTCTCTACAGGTCAGTGAGATGTCAACAAGGCTGTGTCAGCAGCTAGCTAGCTTGTGCTGCCCTTAGTGTCCAGGCTTCTGTCCCCTAAACAAAAACAGCTATTAGCCTTAGTGCTTCCTGTCCACTAATAAATCTTTTTTTGTTTTGTTTTGTTTTGTTTTGTTTTGTTTGCTTTTCTCCTCTTGGTCTTAAATATAGGAATGATCCAGTGAAACTAGATGCCTTCATTATGGACAAAGCCCTTCTGGATTATGAAGTGTCGATAGATGCTGACTGCAAACTTCTTACTGTGGGGAAGCCATTTGCCATGGAAGGTATTAATCAGTCACTCTTAATTCACTTTTACTTGGGATGTGCTCATTTTGCCAACCTAGCAAGTCACAAATGCCAAAGTCAGAAGCAAAATGCTATTCATCTTCCCTTGTTTTCATTTTCAATGCATAAGCACTTAGCTATTAAGTTGCTGAAGTTAGGAATTTATTTTCACCTACTGCACAAACACTTATTTACCCAACTGCTAGGGAAAAACAACAACAAAAATATTGTTACCCAAATGATGTTGCTTCGGATATCAGGAAGTGGTGGCATAGTATAATAAATGAGGACTCCAATTTTAAATTAATCTGCATTTTCTAATAGCCAAATCTTGTTGTGACTCTGATGCAAAAATGCAAAACCTAGAATGATTGCATTTTTCAATGGAAAGGACCCCAATGTTCATCTAATCTAAGTTACTCTCTTTAAACACCAGAAAGCCTAGGGACATTACAGCACTTTTTCATAATCACACAATTAGATGATAATACTGGAATGAGAATCCAAATCTCATGGTTCTTAAATAAGTGTTTTACCACTAGTTGGAAAAAAAGTAGAAAAGAATCTCGTTCTGTAGCTTAGTAACCTTTAAGAGTCCTAAGCAAAACCTTGTTTGGGATCTCAGGCTTACTTTTCTCCTCACTGGCAGCAAATTTTTGCTTTCTACTTGATCAACCAATCCATCAAACTTCAGGTCCAAAGAATGATTGCATTGTCAGTACCTCCTTTCACTCTGGATAGAGGTTGATAGATGGAGCTAGTAGTTTGAACCAGCAAATTTCATATCTCCCAATTCCTAGCTTCCCTTCTCTGACAGTATATGCTGGCTCTCAAGACAGTGATATTCACTTGTCAGAAATCACTTGACTTGAAACAATCCCAGGGGGGTGCCCAAGTCCTGTTTCCATGAAACTGTACTTTCCTGTATGTTAACTAGTATATCAAGACTAGTCTGATTCCAATTTCCCAACCACAGTTGGTCTCTGTCTCCCCTAAACACATCAGCAAATTTTTCACTCGAGTCTTTGCCTGTGTGATAAATGACAATATAACAGCTGATGCTATTTCTTCGTGCCTTCCCCTAAAAGAAATCAATCTCTGCTCCAGACAATGTGACCTCCACCTGAACCAGGGATGGAATTAGGAAGAGAGAGATTAAGTGGTAGTGGTCTTCTATTAAGACTACAGTCTGAGATAGCAAAGTCATAAAAAGAAAAAGAAAAAAGCTTGAAAACCAAAGAACATTCATTATATAACCCCATTTTGATGTAACAGTGGAAAATTCCAATTTTTTTGTGGCATCTGGAGATATAGAAGAGATGTTATATATTTTTTCTGTCCTAGATTCACTGGGTAATTGAGGCCCCTTCTGCCATCAGCAGCCACTAAACAATGAATCACTGGTTACGGCAGAAGACTGAGGGACTCCACTTTCCACCTCTGCCTTCAGGGGGCGACCCTCTCTTGTCAGGAGGCCATGGTGAGAGAGCTTGTTTGCCTCTGCTGGCTCTCAGTGCCAGATGCCAGACAATTAACTTCCCACTGGCTTCCTGTTTACATTTCCATCTGTGCTGCGGGAGACCTAGTGTCTTCTAGTTCCCATCATCCCCAGATACCACATTGTTTTCAGAGAAGACACACACTAAAATGGCCGGTGAAGTGCTCTCCCTGCAAGACAGCAGAAAGACTACAGATCTGCACAGAGGGATCATTCTCATCACTGTTGGCTTATTCTAAAATTAAAAAACAAAAACCAAAAAAAAACTATTGCTGATTTATCCTGGGTGAGGTGCAAATCAGAAAATTTAATTCATTACTATCCCTGGCAACAAGTTCACACCTTAAAAAGAGAACTTGGTAAAACACAAAGGGAGTTTACTTACATGTTATAAAGAACAATATGATAAAGATGCTAGGAAAGGTCTTGACTGCTGCTTTTCCCAAAAACATGTTAATTTATAGATTTTTCAGGAATCTTTTTCTCCTAAGGAAATTTTTTAAAATATTACATGTTTTCCTTTAACAGCATTTGAGTTTCTGAAACTTGTGAAAATGTGGGCTTTGTTATTAATTAATTAGACTTTATAAGCATAAAATATCATTAAGGAATTTATTAAAAATTCTTACTTATAGGACTACTTCGTATGTCTGATTCCTTTCACAGGATCCAGTACAATTCTAGGCATATAACAGTTATGTGATAAATGATGTATTACCCATTACATAAGTCATTAGGTTAGATTTGAAATAAGTACTTAATCCACTTAGAAATGCAGCCATCAAACACACCCAATGCCCTGGCTGGTGGCTCGGTGCATAGGCACTGGCCTGCGAACCCAGAGGTCGCTGGTTCGATTCCTCAGCCAGGGCACATAACCAGGTTGCAAGCCAGGTCTCCAGCCAGGTCTGTAGCTGGAGGCAGGTGAAAGGCAACCATACATTGATGTTTCCCTCCCTGTCTGCCTCTCTCCCTTCCCCTCTCCTGGAAATAATAAAACCTTTAATAAATAGATAGATAAATAAATAAATAAACAAACAAACACACCCAGATGGTCTGCACATACTTTTCCAAGTGCTTAAATGACTTTAGGAATTTAGGAGGGAAACCAGAGTACACTGATTTCTTCATACCCAATGTACATTCACTCTATATAGTATTTAGCACAGCAAACCAAAATATTAGGAATTTAAGAGCACATGAAAAACTTTTGGTCATATTAAATGCTGCAGGGACACAAAGACATTCTGCATGCTCTGGGGGTGGGGAGAAAGTGTTGAGATAAATGAATACATGTCTCAAATTTATGCATTGGAGTTAGCTGACAGTAAAGGTCAAATGAGAAAAAAGTAATGAAACTGCACAGTCATGATTTGCGACCTTTCTGCCAAAGACCTTTGCCTGTTTTGAGTCTGTTCTTTTACTTGCTTGCCACTAATTATTTAATGTGGCGCTCGGGACGCCTGTTGTGAAGTGTGAGTGATGAGGTTAGATTAGAGTCGCTGTTGCTAACTGTGTGACATCAGTAAAGTCACGTCACCTGGTCTTCAGGTTCCTCACCTGCACTAATATATCCATGAGAGTTGTTGCAAAGATTAAGTAAAATCCTACATGTAAAGCATGTACAAGAACATAGTAATTGCTCCCAAAATGAGTACTCAGTATGTTGAATTAATAGATTGAGACCAATTCACTATAAAATGATCACAGGATAGGCAGCTTTCATAAGTCTCAACTTCTCCCACACACTTCCTTCTCCACTTTGACGTGCTGGGAGCAAGGAAAACACATTTTTACTATCTCGTTTATTGCTGGGGCTATTACAACATGTTCTCAACCATGCCCCAGAGTAGCTAAATATTATGTTCCAAGGACGGACTACAAAACTGAATTAGTCTTTCTTCCTGAAGCTGTTTTTGATGCTGAGGTCTTATTTTCATAATATCTATTTTCCAACCACATTTCAGGGAGCCCTCTTAGTCTATGAACTTTTAACTATATATTTCCTAGACAAAATATATTTTCACCACTCTGCTGAATAAAGCTGATTTATCCATGGAGAAAAGATTGGGACTCTATTCTATTGTAAAAATTGTTCTCTTGGGCTATTAAACTATACCCAATTTCCAGGGTGCCTGATGCCTTCATCTGTAGAGTTGAAGGATTCCATTTTGGTTCATCCGTCAACCACAAAATAGTCAACCTCGCCTTTATTGCAAAACCATGTTTCTAATGATAATGAAAGCAACTCAGGCTGCTAAGTTGAGTCAGCAGTTTCAAAACAAGAATTCTTTGACCAATGAACACAATCAAATTTGAAAAGCAATTAATATAAGGATAAAAATGAAACCTTAGCCCTGGCTGGTTAACACAGTGGATAAGGTGCCGGCCTGCGAACCCAAAGGTCGCTGGTTCGATTCCCCAGCCAGGGCACGTAATCAGGTTGCAAGCCAGGTTTCCAGCCAGGTCTGTGGCTGGAGGCAGGTGAAAAGCAACTATACATTGATGTTTCTCTCCCTCTCTGCCTCTTTCCCTTCCCCTCTCTCTAGAAATAATAAAATCTTAAAAAAAAAAAAAAAAAAAGTTTATTCAAAAAAAAAATGAAACCTTCATGGTTTTATTTATTTTTTTAATCCTTACCCACAGATATGTTTATTGATTTAGAGAGAAAAGGGGAAAAAGAGAAAGAGAGGGAAGAGGGAAAGGGAGAGGGAGAGGGGGAGAGAGAGAAACATTGATATGGGAAGAAGCATCAATCAGTTGATTGCCTCTCCTATGGGCCCCACCTGGGGATCGACCCCACAAACCCACAACCTAGTTGTGTGCCCTGACTGGGAATTGAACCTACAGCCTTTTATGATGCATGGGATAATGGTCCAATCCAACTGAGACACCTTTACTATTTTACTAAAATAGTAAAGGGCAAGGCTTTACTATTTTAGATTTCTGAGAAAAATGGAAATTTACGTCTTTTAACAAATACCTCTTCTCATTGCTACATAACATTTTTCTTATTGCCCTCTTGTTTCATATGCATAGTTTATTTGAATTAATTAATAATTATTATTAATGCTAAAAGTCAACCCTGACTGGTGTGGCTCAGTGGATTGAGTGCTGGCCTATGAACCAAAAGATTGCCCATTTGATTCCCAGTCAGGGCACATGCCTGGGTTGTGGGCCAGGCCCCCATTTGGGGGCACACAAGAGGCAACAGGTCAATATATCTCTTGCACATGATGTTTCTCCCCCTCTCTTTCTCCCTCCTTTCCTCTCTCTCCAAAAATAAATAAATAAAATCTTTCAAAAAATAATAAAATAAAAATCATTAAAATGTCTACACAATATATGCATTAAAAAAGAAAGTTAAAAAGGACAGTAATGCATTTTTAGCAGTCAATTGCAACTGAACCTTGACATGATGGAGTGGAGTGATTTAATATTTATTATTTCCCATGTAGCAATTTTTTATAAACGTCTCTGAAACTTCAACAGAGCCTTTTTTCTGGGGAAATTTGTATACTTTTTTTGTAGTGCCAAAATTCTATTCTTAGAAGATGTAGATTTAGTATAAGTATTAATTTTAGATTTTAAACTTTCTTATCATGTATTTTTATCTCATCTGCTCAAAATACCGTTATAAGAATCAACCTGTGATGTCTTCTCCCATCCTCTCATCTGGTAGCAGTCTGTCATTCTCTGAACTCCACAGAGTTTTATCCCTCCTCCCCATTGCATCTTGGCCAGTACATTTTACCATTATTAAATGTATGCCTCACCTATCTTTTTTCCCAAGGAAAGTCCTATAACTTCCCACCATGTTGTGTGGTTACGTGCATGTGCCTCATCTCCCCATGTGACCATGTGCTCCTCATAGACAGGCAGTGTCTGATTTGACTTGGCAGCCTCCATAGCACTTGACAGAGTATCTGGTACAGAGTGAGCTGTCAATACATGTTTGCAGAATTAACGATTAGATGCTTAGGTGTGCAGCAAATGCTTATCAAGTGGAAAATGAAAATAATTCTGTCATGATTACACTCATGTGGGCTGAAATAATTTAAGAGGATTTTTAGGAGGAATAATATAGTCTGGGAGCATCCTCACTATTCATTTTCTCATATATGTATAAATGGTATACCTGCCTATACCTGCCTATACACATCTATGCCCATTAGGGCTATACTTACACTGTACTTACACAACGTAATGAAAAGTTAGAAACCAAATCCACTCATGAATAGTATATATTTGTGTCTGCTGCTGAAAGCAAACCACCAGCTTAGATGGTTGTGGTGTTTTACTGAATTGCCTAGTTTGGGGGAGTACATCAATGTGACTATAGTGACAGGGCCTACATTGAAGGAACAGAAATAAGTCAAGTCTCCCCTTGACTTGGCCACTTGCTATACTAGATAGAGTGGACAGACACAAACAGACCTACTTTCAAATGTGAGCTTTGCAAATTATGAGCTGTGTGTCCTTGGGTAACTATTCGGTCTTTAATACTCAAGCAATACGTATTCTGCGTGGGTCTATAAAGGAATTAGACACATGTAGAACAGTGTCTAGCACACAGTGGGGTATATTGTAGTTCTTATTAGTAGACTCCCAGACTGACTTAACTGAACTGTGTGCCACACTTTGGTACATAATCTTGGTCTAGTGTCTGACCTACAAAATGAGGTGAGGTAATGTATGTTATAGAGCAGGATTTGGTCTATTTTAAGCCCCCAATAAACATTAGATGTTGCTATTGCTATTGTCGCTGAAAACTATTGCTTCAGGGGATGAATATTATTGTATTTTTATAATGAAATAGTTTTTAATATATTATTTTTAAAACTATAATAATATTCAGCAAGTCTGGCCTAATTATCTTGACCATTAACCCACCAGAAAGTTCCAGGTCCTCCTACTATCTATTCTTTTATGCCCCAGCTCTTCATCCTCATGACACTTACCTCATTATAATGAAATAACCATTATTAAGTGCATTGTTAATATCTATCTCCCTAAGAGAGAGAGAAAGAGATAACACACTGTGACAGCAAGGACAATATCTGCCTTGACCACTGCTAAATCCTAACTGCTCAACACAAGGCTTGTTCACTCAGTATATTTGTTGAGTGAATGAACAAGTGAGTGAATGAATGCATGAGTGAATCAGTAAGTCAGTGACTGTTATACTCATGCCTAAGAATGTGCCTGGCACTTAAATAAGTATTGAATGTGCAATTGAACTGCCGATAGCCTACATTATAAGAACTATTTCTAAAGAAAACTACTTACTGCCATATACTCATTATAAAAAATGTTATTTAATGGTAACATCAGCAGACTAAGAGGCTGCCCTGCAAAGCCTTTTATTGTCAGTCTTGCCTTTCAAACCAAAACTACGAGGCACAAAACAAGCACTCAAAATAGCTTTTTGTATGGAAAATTCTAATCATGTTCTTGACATTTGTCATCATTTCCTTGACTTGCCATTGTTAGGGTACAAACAAAATTATCAGGGAAAAGAAAACATGCAGCTCTTTAAAATGCAAACATTTTTTTCTGCATTATTTATGTCTTGTCTTTTATTGGTTAGGCACACATTCCAGGCCTCATCTTTTTTTAAAGAAGGATTGGTGTAATTTATGTGTCTGCAATAAAAAAAAAAAAAAAGAAAGAAACAAAAACTAATTTCCTTGGAAATAAATTATAAGATACGATGATTATAACATGTATTGTCACCAGTAAATATCTTTGGACTCATGACAGCCTTTTAGGCAGTAACTGTATGTTTAATTTATTCTCCTCAGTCATCTTATGGGCAAAACATCTTTTTTTTTTTTTTTTTTTTTTTTTTTTTGACTCTGCTATCCAATAGCCAAAGATAAAATGCAGGTAATTAGCTCTTTCACAAGGCTCATCAAAGAGATTAACAGTGCCCTAATGGTTTGGAAAGCAAATAAAACCACACAGACTGGGGACATAGGGTCCAAGCTGATTAATAAAAGTGACAACAAATTACATCCACCTTTCTGCTCCTCCCTCATTATTTCTTTTGACTCCCTTCCTTTCAGAAACTACTATCCTGGATTCTTGGTCTATCATTTTCTTGATATTTTTCCTAAATATTTTTTAATCATATACATATGGATTCCTAAAGAGATATTGTTTTGTTTCAAATGTTTTAAAACTTACATGATGGATTTGTGCTCTAACCTTCTGGGACTGACCTTTTTCACTCCATATCTTATTGCTAAGAGTCAGCCATATTATTGCATGTAGTTTCAGTTCATATGTTTCATACCATATAATATTCTAATTGTGTAAATATTTCTCAATTTACTTACCCATTCTCTTGTCAAAGAGCATTTGAATTGTTTTCAATTTTAGCTATTATGAAAACTGGCTCTAAAAACATTCTGCTGCATATCTCTTGGTGTGCTTGTGGAAGAGCTCTTTGGGAATATACTTAAAATGACTTAGGGTATATAATGTCTTAGAGTATATAAGTATTCAACTACACAAAATTTAATATATAGTTAAAACAGCAGACTTTTTCAAAGTGTTTATATCAGTTCGCATGACCACAAGCAGTGTGTACGCAATTTTGTTGATCTATAGCCTCTCTAAGCTAACACTTGGTATTACTAGATTTATATTTTTTTCTAATGGAATGATGATACTTATCTTATAGGATGTATGGAGTTTAACTGAATTAGTTTAGTACTTGTAAAGTTTTAATGATTTCATGTATTTATTTTTAGAGACAGAGGAAGTAAGGGAGGAAGAGAGGGAGGGACATATCAATGTATGGTTGTCTCTCACGTGCCCCCAACTGGAGATCTGGCCCACAACACAGGCATATGCTGTAACTGGGAATCAAACTGGTGACCCCTTGGTTCACAGGCCTGCACTCCATCCACTGAGCCACACCAGCCAGGGTCATATATTTTTTTTAATAATTGAAGTTAGTTTTTATTGGTATTTTAGTTCTCATATATTTACACGGTCTTATTTAAAAATAAAGTAAAAGAGGGTCATGCATACCAATGATGAGTGTATGTCATAAGCCGAAGATGATGATGATAACCTACTTTTGTGTACTTAAGGTCTAGAAGAAGGGTTCTAGATGGATAAGGAATCCTAGTCCTGGTAGAGACCTCGAAGGTAGTTTCTAAAAAATAAGTTGAAAGCACAGAAGGCCATGGAATGCAGTGTATAGCACCTGATGCTGTGCACAGCCCATTCCTCTCCCTTCTAGGATCATCAGAAAGACAGCAGGTCTAACATAAATTATACCTTGGATATCTTGGAGTCCTCTGAAGGCAAGATGGTAACAATTCACCATACCTTTTTTCCCGGGCCTGATGGCAATACCACACAAGTGTAGCAGCAACCTCTTAGGCACCTCTCAGGTGAGAAGCTCATCGGAGATTATGTTCTCTCCTAGGATATGGCATTGGGCTCCCACCCAACTCTCCACTGACCTCCAATATATCCGAGCTGATCAGTCAGTACAAGTCCCACGGGTTTATGGATGTGCTGCATGACAAGTGGTACAAGGTGGTTCCCTGTGGCAAGAGAAGCTTTGCTGTCACCGAGGTAAGGGACACTTGTAACAAAGAATATTAGTGCTTTGTACAGCTTTATGCGAAGATTAGATTTTTTTTTAACTGAACACAACCAATTCCCTTTTATAGGTATGAAACTAATACCCAGAGATCCTAATAATCATAATCGACTTCTTTCTATTGCAATTCTCTGCCTTTACTATATAATTACAAAGAAACCTACAAAGGGAGCCCAAAATGGGGTGATTAGATAGGAGACTGAAAAGATGTAACAAGAGCCACCAGAGCTTAGGCATTTGGTGAAGAAGCCAAATAAACCAGTACAAGGTCAGCCTGACATTTACAAGAAAAAAATCAAAAGCCAACAACAATGCTTCAAGTAGCCTCTATTGTACCAAAACCCCCAAATATGTATTTCAACACAGGCTTTTGTGAGTTCCAAAACCATGTGTCTAATTTTCTGTTTGACATCGCCACTGGAATATCCTACCAGCATCTCACATTTAACTTGCCAAAAACTGAACCCTTGATCTTCTCTCCTAACTGAGCTCTTCTCCCTGAGCCCTCACATCTTTGTCATGGTACCTCTGTCCATCCTGTTTCTCATTCCAGAAATTGGCAGAGATCCTTAATGCCTCCCATGTCTCACCTTCTGTATCCATCAACAATCCACCTCTTTTCTTCCTATAAAATATGCCCATGTATAGCCTTCTCCACAGTCATCACTTTAGTCAAGCCATTATCCATGGGACCACTGTAAAATTCTCCTTACTCGTATCTCTAATTTTATTACTGCTCTTCTTCAACTTGCTTCCAATATGGTAGATCACTCTTCTAACATAGGAGCTGTTGCAGGCCTCCCAAGTTAATTAGGGAAAAATCTGAAATACTGAACATGGCCTACAGTGCCCTGGGGGATGTGACCCTGCCTAATTCTTCAGCCTTAAATACTCTACCCCCTGACACTTACCAGCAAGCACCTTCTCATTAGAAACCCCTACCTGAAATCTCCCTTCTCAAGAGCCTACCATTATTCCTAATTCAGTCTGAACCATATCTCCCTTTAAAATCATATCTCACATTATTTGTTGGCACTTACCATAACTTACAAATGTGACTATTTATTAACATATATTTAATCAGATTATTATTTGTTAGTGTATTTCTTCTTCATTAGACTATAGCAGTCATTCAGTAAGTAATTGTGGAATAAATGAACCAAAGAAACTGAGCAACATATCTGAGAAGTTGGGAAGCAAAAGGTAAGAACATAAAACAAGTGTGATATTGGTGGTGTACTGGGTTGAATAATATGCTTCCCCAAAAAAAGTTAATATCTACCCAGGACTTCAGAATATAACCTTATTTAGAAATAGAGTCTTTTCAGAGGCAATTATTTAAAATAAGATGAGGCTATACTGGGTTAGTGTGGGCCCTAAATCTAGCAGCTGATGCTATAAGACCAGTTATAGAGATGTATACAGGGAAGAAGCCCATGTGAAGACAGATGCAGAGGCTGTGGGTGATGCATGTACAAGCCAAGGAAGGCTAAGGATTGGCAGCTACCACAGAAGCTAAAGAAGAAGCTAAAAAACAAACATGCAACCAATTCTCCCTCAGAGTCTTCAGAAGGAACCCATATCAATACCATGATTTCAGACTTTTGACTATCTGAAATGTGACAGATAACATTTCTGTTGTTTTAAGACACCCAGACTTAAAATCCAGAATTGGGTAATTCATTACAGCAGCTCTAGGAACCTAATACAGGTAGATGATACATAGACAGATAGAGATGATAGGTAGATAGATTGATATAGAGATAGATAGATAATAGAGGGATAGATAGGTTTTAAGTGTGTGTTTGCCTTAGTCAGACATCAAAAACCTATAAAAGAAGAGTAAATAACTACAATTAGAAACTGAGGTAAGTCAGTCAATGCCCTTGACAATGAAATTTACCTCTAATGTCCTGGACAGCCATGACAAAAAGTAGAATCCAAGATGGGGTGGAAAGCTTTTTAATCAGAAAAAGAGAAGAACATTAGTTTGGTTTTAGTAATAAATTCTAAAATAATTCTCTTTTTGAAGAATGACACTGACTAACAGAATTGGCAATGTTTGCGAGATGCAAAACTATTTCTCTTGCTAATTCTTGCATTGATGACTCATGGAAGTTATAAGTGTGGTGTTAAATGTGATTCGGTGAAAGCCTTTTGGGAGACACTAAACATGTAATTCATTTTCTTTGCTTTTTTATCATGACCTGCCCAACCTGCTTCAGAGAACTTTAGACCACCCGTAAGAATGGATTTATCTTGTCCAATAACATTTATCAAATTTGCAGTATGAGGCTAGACATTGTTCTAAACATTTTGTACAAACTGTTACCAAACAAAAACAAACAAACAAAAAGGGAAGATTCAGCTGCCTGTAGCCACAAAAGCCAAACTCACGAAGCAGATGCTGGTGTAAAAGAGAAGAGGTTTTATTCAAGTGCTGCATGACCAGGGAGAATGGTGGCGTCTTGTCTCAAAACCCATCTCCTCACCAAGGCCCAGTCAAAAGCCAGTGTCCGGAGTTCCAGCTCCAGTTTAAACTTCTTTAAAGCCCACAGGTAGCTGCTAAGCAGTCTATGTTCCCCATCCAGGTAGTATGGCTCATTTCCAGCCGCTGTTCATTTCAGGTTCCTGCCTGGCCATGTAGCTGCGAGGGCTGCAATGTCATGCACTCCTGGGAGAGAACACAACACACACACACTGGCAAACTCATCATCAGGTCCGTGCGAGAAACTCTCCTGGAGGCCATGGGCCCATGGAGAGAACAGGCGAGTTTGCTTGCCTTGCAAGTGCAGGTCACAGGCCAGTGTGCCATGAGCAAGAGAGAGGCAGCCTTTCTTTATCCCCTAGGATTATATTAGCTTCAGTGTGGGATGAAAAAGGTGCTCTCTCAAAATTACCAACTTCCCAAACTTCCTCATGCTCTAGGAGGGTCCACCAACCCATCCCTTCGTTCCCCAGGCTAAACTGATCCAGCACTTCCCCCTTGGCCATTTTGACTTCTATGGTGCACGTGCCTGCCTTCCCCTGGTACCCCTCAATCTGGTACCAGAAGAGGCATGGGGGCAGAAAGGTCTCTTCCTCTACCCAGTTATCTTGCTAGCCTTTCACTTGCTCAGCATAAGAACGGCCACCATCTTGGCTGATGGAGGAGACTCGAATGGCAATTCAAACAGACTGCCTACCAGTAACAAAACCTGTTCTCGAGCATCTTGGTACTCCAACAATTTGATTCTCGACCAAGTTGTTCATGAAAAAATATGTCTTGGTTATCTAGTAAAAAAATTTCAAGGTCTTGGTTCTCTCCCCAACAACCCTTTCATGCTGACACCTGTGTGATTGGTCATGTGTCTCTTGGGTGACAAAGGAGAGTCAATATTTGAACAGATTGCTTCTTGAACAGTTGGCCAGAAAGAATTCAGTTCAAGAACTGAGGTTCCACTGTATACAAGGTCTGTCCAGAAAGTATCAAGCCAATGTCAATATAATTAAAAGTTTGTGTGGCTGATACTTTCAGGACAGACCTCGCAGGTCATTGAACAAAAAAGACAAAGGTCTCTTGCCTTTGAGGAGTTTGCATTGTAGCAGGAAGAGATAATACTCAAAGGACAGGCTACATAAATCAATTAAATAGTATTTGCAAGATGAGAAGAAGGATAAGGGTGATGACAACAGCCATGGAAGACCTCAGTGAGACAATCATTGAGCAAAGATCTGAAGGAAGCAAAGAGGAATTAGAGTTCTGGCATGTTCTGCTTCTCACCATGACAGAAACTGTACTAGGGACATTAAGTCATCGGTTCTCTCTACAACCCCATAAGGCAGGCATTTTTATCTTTGTTGGAAAAGATTTGCATGGCTTTTCTTAAAAGAAATACTCCTGGGTTTACACTGGGCAGCTAAGTTAATTCATTCAAGAAAGCAAACAAACCAATCGCTGAAACTGTACAAAGCAACAATGATTCAGTATTTTCTGCCATTTGTTGAGATGATGGTTACCTCAACTCAGCAGCTCCAAGTGATTCAAAGTTGACAGTAGGACATTAGATATACAAAAGGAGATGTCCAGTCATGTCCCCAAAGCCAGCTATGTAGAATGATTTGCACCTCCCTGACCACAAGCACACCTCTGGGCTGTTGCCATTTCAGAGGACAGTCAGCCTGAGATGCCAGCTGCAGGGACCATGGGACCCCCAGGGCAAGCCTCTGGGTGCACAGATCTCTGCAAAACCCGAACCTGACTCCACTTGAGCACACAGAGGTGAGCATACTTTTGGAGACTAACACAACCACTAACATAAATCTATTTACGCAGATGTGAAAACATGTAACACAAAGCATGATAAATTTGAAACCACGTATTTTGGGACTTGCATCTTTGCTCTACCAATTAATAGCTGAATGACTCTTGAGTCTTGAGTTTCCGCTTCTGTGAATGAGTATAAAACCTGCCTTGCCATTTTTTTTTTTTTTCCTGAGCAGAAAAGGTCACGGAAACACCTAGTAAGAAACCTAGCACAGTAAATATTAAATACTAGAAGTATTAATACTGACTCTCCCTCCATCTTTCCTGGGGTTCATAGATATCTTCAGGTGTCTTCCTATAGTTTTTTGTTTTTGTTTTTGTTTTTTTGTTTTTTTAGATATAGGGAAACCTTCCTCAAAGCCCTCCAGTAAACTTCCTCATATTTCATTAGTCAAAATGGTGTCACCTGCTCATGTCTAAGCAAACCAATGGTGAGAGTAATGGGATCCCCATGATGACTCAGACCAACCATGACTCACCCCCTGGGACTGGTGATGGTACAGCTTCCCTTGAGACACATGCTCATCCAGAGAAGGGCAAAGGCCTAAACAAAAGCAGGACTGTCTTAGGAAGAAGACAGGAAAGTGGATGGGAGAGTTGCTTCCTCTCTCATCCTTTTTTTAAAAAATTTTTATTTTATTTTTCCATTACCACTTAACCCCATTATACCCCCATTCCACTCTCCTTCCCTCTGCAATCATCACACTGTTGTCCATGTTCATGTCCTCTCATCTTGACCACCTCCAGCCATATATATAATAAGGTATTTGGATTAAATCGACCTCAAGAGCCCTCCCAGCTTTTTGATACAGTGACTCTGGTTTCCCTTTATAGCAT
This sequence comes from Noctilio leporinus, assembly GCA_004026585.1. Lineage (NCBI taxonomy): Eukaryota > Metazoa > Chordata > Mammalia > Chiroptera > Noctilionidae > Noctilio > Noctilio leporinus. Next base: position 116,068 of record PVIW01003633.1, on the reverse strand, counting down.
CCTGAGACATGACTAGAGAGTGAAGCAAAAGTAGGGTTAGAATTGAGAGTATGCAAAACACAGAGGTTATTCTTATATTATTTATTAATTATTGTATTATTTTTCATATAAACAGCTGTAAACCTACTTTTGCTCCATCCTGTATTTAATACCCTAGACAATATAACAACCTAAGGGTTGAAAGCATGGGCTTTGGAGACAGTTCTAGGTTTGCTCCCTACCAGCTGTGTGATACTGGACATGCTACTTGGCCATTCCAAGCCTCAGTTTCTGCATAGCCATCAAGTTATAGTTGTTAAGACAACCTTGGTCCCAGAAGTTCAAGTCAGCTTGCTTTCAGCAGGGGAGAAAGGTGTAGGAATTAAGAGAGCAGAAAAGAGGCAGATCCATGATTGGAACTTCAGAGACAGAAATAAAGAAGATTCTGATAACATTCATGTGTGTAGACCTGGGAGGGCCAGCCTCAGTGACTGTTATGAACACACATGGCACTATTGTTTCTCAGGGATGGTGGTCTACGTTATGGCATATCCTGGTCAAGGCAATAACAAACTGCTGTATTGCATTTAAACAGCAATGCTTGTCCTTGTACACTGACTGGCATATTTATCTTGAACAACCCAAGGCAGAATTTCAGGGTGTCACCCTCACAGAATCTCAAGTTTCATTGATTGAACTTCCCCTGAGAAGTCTGTCTGTCTGCTGGATTTCCCTTTGCTCAATCCAATGAGTCTCCACTTGCTTGGTTTTTTTTTTTTTCTTTTAAGCTTTCTCCCAGAAAAGGTCAGAAGAAGGAAGCATGGATGGTAAAGCTTTGTTTGCCATTCCTTTCACCTTAAATATCACACGCTGCTGGGATGAGTTAGTGAAAGGAACCAGGACTGACTTCAAAATCAGACAAGCCATACTGAAGCCTTCCTCCACCATCAACTTAAACCTTGGGCAATTCCCTAACACACCTCAGTCACAGCATCTTCACCTCTCAGTAGCTCTTGTGAGGCATTAAAAAAAAAAAAAAAAAAATGGGGCCCTGGCTGGTGGCACAGTGGATATGGTGCTGGCCTGCAAACCCAAAGGTCTCTGGTTTGATTCCCAGCCAGGGCACATAACCAGGTTGCAAGCCAGGTCTCCTCCATCCAGATCCGTAGCTGGAGGCAGGTGAAAGGCAACCATACATTGATGTCTCTTTTCCTCACTGCCTCTCTCCTTGCCCCTCTCTCTGGAAATAATAAATAAAATCTTTTTAAAAAAAATTCTAGTTTAACCTAAGGAATTACATGGTCACCCAGGAATAGGACACCAAAGACATCCTTGGCAGCTAGACATTAACACTTGGTCCTCTGTGAAAACCTTGATCTGTTCACCTCTCATTTCTTGGCAGGCCCAGAGCTGTCTAGCTGCAGTTTCTCTGGAGGATAAACTCATTTTTAAAGAATATTCCAGGGCCTTATCTGCTCCCCAGAGTCACCTGGGAAATTGCAGGTCCAATTCTGCGGAGCTAGTTCTGGAAATTCTCAGAGAGGCATTTTAAACTGACCTGAGGTGTTTCCCCACAATCTCACAAAGCACAGCAGTGCCTCTGCCCACAGTGAACTCATCATAGATCAATGCCACTGAGGAAACTTATGGCAGGCTTTAAATTTCCTTCACTTTTTGGGGGGAAAAAGGTAATTTTTTGTTGTTGTTGTTTAATGTAAGAATGAATGTAAGAACTGAGTGAATGTAAGAGCTCCAGGAAAAGTTTTGTGAAATCCATTATCTATAAATCAGGAAAAGGCAGATAGCAAGCATATCACAATTTAGCCAACTCCCAAAATTCTTCAAGGAATTATTAAGATATATGATGTTACCTCCTTTTGAAAACCTACTTTAAATAATGGGCTGAATAATGCACATTTTAACCAGCTGGGAATAGTCAAGAAGGAAGAGGGAGTGGTGATCTTGGTATGGAATACATAGCGTACTCAAACAGACTGAGGAGAATTTTCAAGGAACTAGTTGCAATAAAATGATTTAAGGAAACCAACAAAAATAGTAGTCTCCCAGGGCAGGTAAAGTGAAAAAGCAATTACCCAACTTAAACTCGAGGGGAAAAAGGGAACGCGCCATTCATAGAGCCCATTGGGAAGTAGGAGAGGGCTTCCTTACTGGAGCTGTAGCCTTTGATTAGAGAAAGCCCACAGCGACCTGGCTGAGAGAGGGTCACGCAGTAATGCCTGGCATCAATCTCCTCCCACAGTCCCTTCTCCCCCCGCTGCCTTAGAGAGAAGGCAGCCCTCAATGGGGTCCCTAGAAGACCTTCCCAGGGCACAAAGCAAGATAGGCAAAGGTGGAGAGTGGATCTGGAGGAGCAAAAGAAGACCCAGCACACCCCATCATGGCAGATGATGGTGGGGCTGGGGCCAGAGAGAAGAAAGTGTTCTCAGCCTGACGGCCTGAGAATGTGCAGCTCCTGCACCTGCAGGCAGAGATCATGCCTTGGAGGCTGGAAGGAGAGGGAAGGACCAGGTCCACTGAATGGCCCTGGTCTTGGGAGTCAGGCCAACCTGGCTCTGCCGTTAGTTACACGAGGAGACAGCTTTATATTGTTGGGAACATTGAGTAACCCCTCTGAGCCCCAGTTTCATTCGTATCCCGTTGGGTTGGTACAAGGTTTTCTGTCTGACCCCAAGGTTCTCGTGTTGCTGAGGGAAACGAATACTCACTGAGCAAGAGGTCAAAGGTGGCGGTGAAAAGAGTCCTCCCTGGAATCCACGGAGTTCAATTACATGGGGTAGGGAAAAGGAGAAGTCCACTTCGCAACAGTCTAAAAGTAAACCATTACACTTTTTAGTGTTTTTTTCTGGCTGCCAACCCCCACCTGATCTTTAATTCACTCTTGACCCTTCCCATCCTTGGCCTCTCCAAACTGAAATTTCTTCCAATAGCAGGGTTAGGGCCATAGAACAGGGATGACAATGTCTATTGCATTCATTCTTAAAAGCTTAAGTTTAAGTCACTTGTTTTTAGGAGCACCGTAGAGGAACAAACGTAAACATAACCATGGTGTCAAAGTATCCCCATCAAAAGGTGCATGGAAACACTATGAACACAAATGACCTAACCTCTCTTGAGTTTCCTCCTCTGCAAAATGTAGATAGCAGTATTTAAGGTTCCTGACTTGGCATAAAGAATAGAGATCATAAGAACCTAGTATAAAGGAACCATGGACATGGACAACAGGTGGGATGGACTTTGGGGGGAATGGGTGGGGATAGAGGGGAGCAAAAAGGGGATGGACATAATACAATAACAATAAAATTAAATTAAAAAAAAAGAATAGAGATAATGTACATAAAAGAACTGGACATGTACTGAAAATAGGTGGTGGATATATGTGTCCTGACCCTTCCATGACCAAATCATGACCTTCAGCAAATTACTGAAGCTCACTTCCTCACCTTAAGATTGAGCCGTGCAGCATATCTAGCTTAGAGAATGCTGTGGTTGTCAGAGAAAGCCTGACCTACCTTGTGGAAGACGCAGATCCTGGGACACAGAAGACAATAAAGTGACTGGCTCCCAGTGTGCCCTCTTCACCCCTGACCATGACCTCAAACCATCAAAATGTGCATCTAGTGTTAATATAATAAACACTGTTGATAGTGTTAATAAACCTGTTAATATGTGTTCACTGAGAAAACGGAGTTGTCTCATGGCAGATCCATTCCTGCCTCTGTTAATTTGGCAGGGGGTTGAGGGAGAAAGAGTTAGTCTATTATATATTGAAATCCAAAGAAATCACACAAGCCACATCAAGAAGCTTCAGTGTTGGTCATTGGTCTGTCCAGTTTATTTTTTAAAAGCCGAAGGGAATGGTGTGGGTTGGGGGAGGGGTGAGTTTTAATGCAGTCTTCTGGGCTCATGACAACTAGGTCATGTCTCAATAGCTTCCTGCCCCTTCTCGTTCCTATCCCTTCCCTTTTCCATTTAAAATGTCACTGCTATTCAACCTGATGAAACTTATGGGGAGGCAAGGAAAGTTAATGACTGTAGATTGCTTTAAATTGAAAACCCGTGTATGTCGAGAGCCACCTTGACAGCTGAGTGCTTCCCTCGGAATAGCCTAAGTAATTAAGTTTAATATTTAAGCCAAGCATGGGTCAGGTGGAATGTATCCAGGTAGCGCTTTCTGGAAACCTGAAGAAGCACAAAGCTGTTCAAGTGTCCTTTTAGGAAGTGGGGGGGAATCCCACTCAAGAAAGAGAAACCAGTCTCAGAAAGGCTTCGCCTTCTTTGACTCTGCTACCAGAACAAATTTATTAATTCATTCATTTATTCACTCATCCATCCATACATCCATACATTCATCCATACATACATCCCTCCACTGGGAAATATGTATTGGTCACCTGTGTGCCCTCCATGGACCAGGAGCAGCCTACGGAGAAATGAATACAGAGCTCACAGGCAGGGGAAGAGACTTGTGTTACCGCATAAGCGAGGCACCGAGGCATGACATTATAAGCAATGAAATTAGGTCCCACCCTCCAGAGATACCACACCCTGCCGCGCTGATAGATAGGACTTCATGCCCTCTTACCGGTTCCCTCCTTGGGGATTCTGAAATTACAGTTGGCCACCTTCCCTGGCTCACCTTTTATGCAGACACAGCTAGAACCAGAAGTAAATTATAGGCCTTTAACTTTTCCTGTGTTCTGCCTTGTCGTCCCTTGTTACCTCCGTAAAAGCAGGGACATCTTTTCTATTGGGGGGATCATAATAAAGGCTACTTGTAAGTAATGAAATATATTTAATGAGCTAGTTTATGGAGAACGACTGGCTTAGCAAATGATTCTTCCTTCTCCCCTGTGTACAGAGCTATGCACACAGAAGAAAAAATATTTGGTAAATAATAAGCACAGGCAAGAAATTACAGTTGGCATACCATCCCTCATGGACCCATCTGCAAAAAAAACAGGAGCATTTTATAATTACAAGCATCTTAGAATTCCAACATAAGTGTTTTTCATTACTTACATATGTTATACAATGGAAGGCTTCTTTGGCAGGACTTCAGAAATACATGATTCTGGAGTTTTCTGTTTTGCAGTGTTGGATTAATTAGATTTTTTCTCACTTTAATTTTTAATTTTTAAATTAAATTTATTAGGGCCTGGCTGGTGGCTCAGTGGATAAGGCACCGGCCTGCAAACCCGAAGGTTGCTGGTTTGATTCCCAGCCAGAGCACGTAACCAGGTTGCAAGCCAGGTCTCCAGCCAGGTCCGTAGCTGGAGGCAGGTGAAAGTCAATCATACATTGATGTTTCTATCCCTCTCTCCCTTCCCCTTTCTCTGGAAATAATAATAAATAAAATATTTTAAAATAAAAATAATAATAATAATAAATTAAATTTATTGGGGCAACATTGGTTAATTAGATTGTACAGGTTTTAAGTGTACAATTGTTACATCATCTATATATTGCATTTTGTGCCTACCAGCAAAGTAAAATCTTCTGTCACCATATATGTGACCCCCTTTACCCTTTACTACTCCCCACCCCCATTACCTCTGGTACTTACCATAATGTTGTCTGTGTCTACGTGTTTTTGTTTGTTTTTCTTATTTGTTCATTTATTGCTTTCAATTTTATACCCCGCATATGAGTAAAATCATATGGTTCTTAACTTTTTATTTCTGATTTATTTTACTTAGCTTGATATTCTCATGATCCATCTATGTTGTGCAAATGGGATGATTTCATATTTTCTTATGGCTGAGTAGTATTTCATGGACCAGCTCTTATAGTATTATGTTATTCCTTTTTTCCAACTCAGCTCCAAGGTTTGAGTGGGAAAATGAGAAGATGGCTTATCCAAACCATTAGTCTGCACTTTTACGAGATCTTTAAAAGATTTTATTTGTTTTTAGAGAGACAGGAAGAAAGGGAGAAAAAGAGAGAGAGAAATGTCAATGTGTAGTTGCTTCGTGCGCACGCCCAACTGGGCACCTTGCCCAAAACCCAAGCATGTGCCCTGACTGGGAATCGAACTAGCAGCTCTTTGGTTCACAGGCCAGCACTCAGTCCACTGAGCCACACCAGCCAGGGCTTATCAGGTCTTATAAAAAAACAACAGTACTATATCCTTTAAATGTGGTCCAGGGTATTTTAAGTCGAGTTGCTGGGTAGGCAGGCTGGGGACTGGCAATTCTCCAGCCTTGTTTTCCCCTCTTATCCCATATCAGCACAAGGACTGCTTCTCTGTTGCTCTCTGGTCACTAAGTTTGAATTCTGATACAAGGAACACTAAGCATCCCCATTGTCCTTGCTAAGGACCAAGTAAACCAATCTCATGAAATAGGGTCTCCTCTTTTATGTGCCAGAGATGCTTGGGACAGGAATTATACCCAAGACCACATAGTGTGCATAGTTCTTGCTTCTTCCCCAGTTAAATTTGGTGAACTCATGAACATTTATGAATGTCACTTGTTTACTATGCAACTAAAAGGTGTGAACAAGGCTCAAACTGATTAGGACTATGGTGAGAGAGTATTCTTTTTTTTTTTTTTTTAAAGATTTCCTTACACTAAAATTTGAGTGATCCCAGGAAACAGGTTTCCTCCCTAATTCTCCCCTGGGCTAAGTGCTTCCAGGCTCTGGAGATTCCCTGCTGGAAGTAAATGGAAAAAGCGCGGAAATGTGTGAAGATTGCCATCTAGTGGCTGTGATGTGAGATGGCACAAAACATTAGAAAAGCTATCTCTTTTGTTCCCAAAATGACAGTAACCGAGCCTAAGGATGTAATTGTCCTGACATTTCCTAATGTCAAAGGCCCCTGAAGATATTTCCTCACCCCGAAGCTATGGTGGGATTTCAACATGTTGGCTGAGAAGGCAGCATCGTGGGGGCGCCCCATGTAAAAGGTTGTAACACAATTGAGTTACATCCTGTATGGAATAACTGAATGAATACTGCCCTCTCCCCAGTGTCCAGGGCGTGGTCACACCATCTCTTCCCTTTATCTAATACTATGCTCTCCCTTGACCTGCCTGTTCAACTACACTGGCCTTTAAGTGCCTCCTGCTTCATGTGCTCCTCCTGCCCTAGGGCCTTTGCACACACAGGGAGTTCCTTCTTCCTGGAATAGTAATCCTGTCCAGAACATCCTGTTGTTTTCTCCTCCGTGAGATCTCAGCTTAATCACAAGTTTCCCAGTCAAGGTTTTGTGACTCTGATTGGATCAAACTCCTAGTGCATTATCTCTCATCTCTATCACCACATGTGCTTCTTTAACATTTATGGGCATGATGAAATAACCAATAAGCAACTCTTCTCCAAAGCTGTAAGTTCCATGAGGACAGAAACAGCTTGGAAAGGATCTGCTTTAGCTCACTGTTGTGTCCCTCTCATAGATTCTCAATAAGTATCTGTGAAGAAAACAAATAGTTCGATGTATCTGCGTGTGTATATATGCAAACAGTCTATTAGAATTTTGCAGCAATGATAACATCTACCATTTTTGTACCTACTATATGCTAAGCATTGCATCTAATTCTTTACGTATTCTGTTTTATTCCTGAGAATGATACTATGAGTTAGCATTTTTGTCCTTGTTTTATAGATGAGCAAACAGTGACTCAGAGAAGTATAACTCTGCCCAAGATCACAGAGCTATTAAATAGAAAAACTGGAACTGAAAATCATACACTCTGAAGCTCATAATAAAAACTATACTAGAATTCCAAAAGAAAATCAAGCATAATGCTTTTAATCCTTTTGACTATACATGATGAATATAAAAGGCCAAGCAAATAAACCCTTAAAGCCGTCTTGCTTACTAAACTGTACCTTTTTTTTTTTAGAAAAAGGGGGAGAGAGGGAGAGAAACAGAAATGCATGGTTGCCTTTCACCTGCCTCCAGCTAAGGACCTGGCTAGAGACCTGGCTTGCAACCTGGTCATGTACCCTGGCTGGGAATCAAACCAGTGACCTTTGGGTTCGCAGGCTGGTGACAATCCATTGAGCCACACCAGCCAGGGCTCAATATGTTTTTGTTAGTGGCTTTAAACTTGGAGCAAAGTTAGCTACAACCAAAGAAGACAAAACACATACAGTCCAATTTCTGCTGTGGAAAACAAAGGAGAAGAAAAGGACAGTAAAGCTGACAAAGTGCAAAATATATTAAGCATGTCTTAGGTGCTGGCAGGCTTTTTCAGATGCTTTTTCAATTATTATTTTAGATATTATTGCACTTAAACCTAAAATAACACTATGCCTGTCATCGTTACACTATCCTTGCTTTTAAAAGGTTTTAAACTCAGGGCTCCGGGTCCCACAGTCTACATGGTGACTAACCTCAGTGCAGACAGATGTGAAGTACGGAGACTGGCAACGTCACAGAAGAGGGAGAACTTCCAGCTAAATGTCCAGGACCCTGTAAAGCTGCCAGAATGGCCTTATACGAGCCTCAGGTCTCATCACTTCCATTCCTAGTGGTTTTATTTCCCAATGTCAGTCCTATTTGCCCATAATCATCTCATAGTTGTTCATCTGAAAACTCTTGAGGAAGAGAAAAAATAACCTGCTGAAGTGGAAGGCCCATCGGGCCACTGGTTTCTTGCAAAGCAATCTGTCAACTCTTTTAATTGAGTTACTGCAGTGAATGTCCAACTCTCCAGATCCCTTCACAGTTTTAAATGGAAAGAGTGACAAAGACCTTCTCTCATAGAAATGACTGAAGATTAATGGCCAGGGGAGATCGAAACAATGGCATTGAGTCCTGTAATAATGCCGAACTACACAGTTTATGAAACGGGGAATAATGGGGAACTCAACCTCACATTGACTAAAACTTCAGGTTCTCTGCAAGGCAGGAGTAAAGCAATTCTGGTTGCACACACGAGTTATTTCAATGAAATGCTACCATCTTCCCAGTATTGTCTATGCCACCGTTGAATTAATCAACTCTTGAGACAATATTGCTCCTCTTACGCAACATTTCTCTATGCACTCACTCATCTCATTCTCATAGTAGCCACCTGCAATAAATAAAGCAGGTGTAATTACTATCACCTCTTACAGATGAGGACACTGAGGTAGGGACAGTAATTGGCCCTCTAAGGGCTCACAGCTAATAGAGGCAGGGTAGAGCCTTGGAACCTAGTCTGCTTATTTTCTATACTCCTCCCACTACCCCCTTGAAACTTCCTACTAACACACATCCTCGCAGAGGGTCACACTTACTAAGAGTTTCCACACTGATGACTCCTTTCTAAATGACGACCATCGAGGCAGTTACTCAGGAGAAAGTCAGTGCCTGATGGGCCAGTGTGGTCGGTCACTGGGTTCCTCAAGCCTGCAGGGGAAAGTGTGCAGTTAGTCCCAAAGAGTGCTGAACCAGAGAGGCCACGGTTACTGCTGGTGACATGCCTAGAACTGTGAGTGACACTACTGTTTACAGTAGTGTTTACAGTGAGGCACACCCATGAAATGGGTATAACATGTTCTAAGTGCTCGGGTTTCCAAGGATTCCTTCTGAAGACATCATCTCCACCAGCAGGGTAAATAGTAATAACATTAGTAATTATGACAGCCATTTATCACATTGGCTCATATCACCTTTAATCCTTGTACAAGTACACAAAATATATTACTAGCTACATTTTACAGATGGGAAACTGGCGTTAAGCAACTTGTCCGAGGCCTTACTGCTATTTACTGGACACCTAAGATTTGATGTGGGGACATTTTGGGGTCATCCTATTTTAAGTTCCTTTTTTTTTTTTTTTTTTTTTATGTCTTATAATGCTTCTTTTGGATCTAGTTAATTCAGTCAGTCTGTATAGTAATCCAGTTACCAAATATTTTAGCCTCCAAACTTCTTCTTTTCCCTTACACCATCTAGATCCAGGGGAAGGGATCATGTGGCCCTGTGTCAGCTTCAGCATGGTTGCCTTTAGACTGATATTTTGGCTGAACTAAAGGACAGAGAACCATGCCAACATTTTTTTAATGAGGGAATTTTTGCCTCCTTCAAATTAATTTTTTAAAAATTTTAATTGGCTTGAGAGAGAGAGAAACAGATTTGTTGTTCCACTTACTTATGCATTCCTTGGTTAATTCTTGTATGCGCCCTGACCAGGGATTGAACCCGCAACCTTGGCAAATTGGGATGATGCTCTAACTGATGGAGCTATCTGGCCAGGGCCGCCTTCAAACTGATTTTGTGACCTGGGGTTCCGCTGGGTCCCTTTGAACTCTATTATTCTTATGCCTTTGGAGTAACTGATTTACTCCTAAAGGAAGGAAAGGGAGGTACTACGAGAGCATGTGATATCAATCTTCAACAAAAAGGACATATCAGCTGAAGGAGGAGGGAAAGAGATAACCTAGGAGCCACTGTCACTCTCAACACGCACGAAAGGCTTCCCCGGCACATTGACGCCGCTCCCCCAAGGGCTCTGCAGGACAGCCAACAATGATACGGACCGGACCGTGCATGAGATCATGGATTGGAAGTAGGTGAAAGAGTCGATCCTGTTGCCACCTGTGTCTTCTTGAAGGAGGCCAGACCCCAGCACTGGGTTTGTTCCTCAGGAACACACTGCAGCCTGTGGGTGACCCATGCGAGACTTTCCGTATGGTATCTGAGCAGCCTCTTCCAAAGACCCTGAACCCCCAGTCCTGAAAAAGGTCAGTGACCACTGTATCAGGAGGATGCCAACCCTGGCTTCCCCTGGTGCGGAATGGAGGGCGTCCGCAGTAGCATCAGCCATGAGGTGCATTCTCTCACCTGGGGCTCACCTGGGCCCGGAAGGTAAGCATAGGGAGCCCTTGGCTGCAGTCACTCCCTCATCCACCTGTCAGCAGGCACTGGTCGGCTGTCACTGTGCTGGGGGTGCTGTGGTGTCCCGGTGCAGCCCCTGCCCCCTTGGGGCTCTTGAGCGAGGAAAAAGGAAAGGTGAGGAAGTGAGACAGCACTAGCAAGGAGGCTGGGGGTCATCAGTGAACCCTACCCGGGGCTGAGAGCAGAAGAGGGGAGTGTAGCCCTCTTCCTCTGGTCCCACCCTGCAAGTCACCCCCTCCCCCGCCTCTCGCGCCACCCCACCCTGCCGCTCCCAGGGTGGCCATTTCGTGGTCGGTGGCGACCCCCTCGCGGCGCAACTGCCCCCGCGCGAGCCAGGCGCACCCCCTGCGCCCCTGGGAGCCAGCTGGGCATCCACGATGGGAAATGAGGCCAGTTACCCCGCAGAGATGTGCTCCCACTTCGACCATGATGAAATTAAAAGGTTGGGCAAGAGGTTCAAGAAGCTGGACTTGGACTCTTCCGGTTCCCTGAGCGTGGACGAGTTCATGTCCCTGCCCGAGCTGCGGCAGAACCCGCTGGTGCAGCGAGTGATCGAGGTTTTCGACACGGACGGCAACGGAGAGGTGGACTTCGCGGAGTTCATCGTGGGGACCTCCCAGTTCAGCGTCAAGGGAGACGAGGAGCAGAAGCTAAGGTTTGCTTTCAACATCTACGACATAGACCGAGACGGCTACATCTCCAACGGGGAGCTCTTCCAGGTGCTGAAGATGATGGTGGGGAACAACCTGAAAGACTGGCAGTTACAGCAGCTCGTGGACAAAACCATCATCACCCTGGACACGGACGGCGATGGGAAAATATCCTTTGAGGAGTTCAGAGCCGCGGTTGGGGGCTTGGAGGTCCACAAGCAGCTGGTGGTAGTTGTGTGACTTTTTAAGGGCACCACCCAACAGTGACTTGCACTTCTTTGTCTCTTTCAAGATCAGCTTCGGACACCCCGCACCTGCCCTTCTGACTTATTTGGAAATATTTCCCTTTGTAAAGCCATCTCATGACCATCTCAGCGTTAGTTCTTCTCGCAATGATTCCGGGTAACACCTAAAGGAACCTGGCGGGGAAATATACAAATGTCTTTTTCTTTGTTTTGATTTAGGAACCAAACTATAAAGAGTCAAGAAGTTCAAAAACAAGGAAATATCTTGGTCTTTACTCCTTAAGATTTGATACATGGAAAGTGATTGTACAATTCAAATCCCAGGTTAGCTTAACAGTTTCACTTACTTGTGGTGTTCAGGTCTTTTGGCAGGTTGTTCATTTCCCATGGTAACAACAGGAACACACACATTTCTCTTGCCTGAGCATCTTTCAATCACCTGTCTCTGGACAACAAAAACCCATCTTTCCCTTTCCCGGGCTGCACCCACTCCCCATAATGCATCAGAAAATCCCTGGGCGTGTCCTGAGGGTTAGGAATCCAATCAAGGCCCTCATGTCACACTACTGCAGCTCTCAAGCAGAAACTGGTCTCAGGGCTCCAGGAAGAAATGCTAAGCTAAGCCTGACCTTAGTGCACTGTCCACCTGTCCGCCTCAGTGGTGGCGAGTCTTTGAGGTTGGCTGCCCACCTGGTATTAAGTTCAGTTAAAGGGCTTCCAGACAAACAAGGCAAGAACCATTCTGGAAAGCTCTCTCATCTCCAGTACTCAGCCCCAAACCAGCAGGTGAGAATGGGACAGGTTGAGAGTTGTTTCTTCCCCTGGACAAAAGCAGTGAAGATTCTGGAGGCAGGGGACTCTCCCCAGGATGCTAAAGTAGTGTTGTTTCTAAGGGGGTCAAAAATGGGTGGGCACATCCTGGCAACAATGGTGAATGCCCTTTGCACTAACTAAGATTAGTTTCTAAAATCAGACGTGGGCCCCAGCAGGAAAGCTGAGAGCTCTCTCATCCCAGGAAGCTGTTTCTCCAATGTAGCATTCAGCCCAGCATTCCTCACACCCTGGTAAGCCTGCCGCCCAAGGGTGTGCTGGAGTCTGTCCCCATGGGCCAGGGCTGGTGGGTATGCATCTCTCCTCAGCTCCAGTTCACTGACTTTATGTCAATAGCTTAAATCGGCCACCGTGGGAGTAGTATGTCCCAGAAGAAAGCACACACCCATCACTGGTTTGGTTTGGTTTGTTTTGGTTTGGAGAGCAGTGTACCCGTAAGTACATCATTGCCTGTACCCTAGATGTTCCTAGCACTCTGAGACTGAGCTTCCCCCCAACTCTGTTTGTCCCAGTGGACCACTCCCCATGGAAGACGCTGAGGGCTCTAAAACACCAGGACAATGAAACATACTCTTCCTACATGTTCTTAGACAAGAGAGTCCGAAGATCCAGTTCAAGGAGATTTTTTATCCTTATGTTTTGAAGAAGCTAGGAGCTAGTCTTATCCAGAAAAAAAAAAAAAATAGGAAAAATAACTCCACAGATTTAATTACTATTAGATACCCATCTATCAAGACATCCTGATGGATGTAATACAACAACAACAATAAAATTAAATTAAAAATAAAAGACATCCTGCCACATTTTTTATTTAATAGGTTACTTAGGAACCAAAAAGAATAGTCCCTTTAAGTCCTGTGCAATTAAAAAAAACTATTAATAATGAGTAAATGCTCCCAACTCTGTAGCGATATAAATCATGCCCCTATTACAGGGTAACATAGGTCTAAGACTCAGACACACCTGGGTTTAGATTCAGTTCCAACTGAGTTTTTTCTTTTTCTTTTTTTGTTTGTTTGTTTTTTACAGTCACTTCTTATTAGCTGTGTGAGTTTGAGCAAGGTACTTAACCTCTCTGTATTGTTCTTCCTCCCTCCCAGGCTTCTTTTGTTTGGTTGGTTTTTGAGGATTCAAAAAAACAAAATATGTAAAAAAGAAAATAGGTAAAGTGCTTAGAACACAATGGGTTCATTCTACTGATATCCTTCTCTTCCCTCTTCCTCCACTTCTATTAGATCCACACAGAAGGGGGATAGGGAGCCTTGAGAATTTAGAGTTTAGCCACCCCAACTCTGAATTTAACTGGATATGTGTGTAATCCTAATCCAGAAAGAAAACACTGTCAGGGTCCTCCCACCTCCTCATTTGCAAGAGGAGACAGCGGAGAGAAAGTTGAAAAGAGAGAGGCTCTCTCATTCTAAACCCACCTGTTTGGCTTTATAGGGGAGACTTCACATGAAGAAAGTGAGCATATGTAATGTTAGCCAGATGACCTCTAAAAAAAGAGACGTCATTTACATATATACTCTGCAATGTGCATAGTAAAATGTAGAAATTTAAAATTATGGCCAAGGGTTTGAAACTTGTTGGATTGCATATTCAGATTGAACAAGAATAGGGAAAATACTTCTGTTTCTAGAGTGGCTGAAGTTAAGCCAACTGCTCAATCAGTCTACTTACTATAGTTACCTAAAGCTTTGTGGTAATAACCTTGAACTGAGAGGTTATTTCTATCTTCAACAACTGTAAAGATCTGATTTTATATGGCTTTGGAGGAAGAAAGATCATATTTACTTCCAAGTTAGAATGCTTTGATTTTTCTCTATTACTCCTTGCCAACAAATACAGTTCTGTACAGTTTTGGGTGACATAAACAGTGAGCATTTATTGAACAGCTGTCCCAGATGCTGTTACATTTGTTGTATCACTGAATCATTATAATAACACTGTGAGGTGGGTGCTGTCATCTCAGTTTTGCAGATGGTTCTGTAAGAAAGGTCTAGAATCTTTTCCAAGGTCTCACTGCTGGTTAGTGGCATCACAAGGACACGAACTACCTTCATGATCCCAAACACTGAACTTGTCCCACTTCACTGTATTGTGTCCTATTTTTATGGTTTCTATACTTACCTGCCTCAAATTATTCTGAAAATCTTGTTAATGTAATGAAATCAAGCCTCAATTTTCATATCCCACTTCTTTAGTTCTATGCATTGCAAAAAAAAAAAAAGCCATATTCAGCAAGGTGATCTTAAATTATCTTCCACTTTATCTCATCTTGAAAAATACAGTATTTAGATTAAACTGGTATCAGCAACCAATGTCCGTTGAGGCTGCAGAGATCACTAACAATATGTTCTTATGAATCTTGTATTAACAGATTGTGTCTGTTCTCTGCCATATGTTGCAATCCCCCAGCCACTAGGCACTTCTTTTGAAACATAGGGAAAAAAATGTGGAATTAGAACAGTTGCTTTCTCCTCTATGTCAATGATACTTTAGATGAATTCTCAAGGAAAAACCTTCCAGGAATTTTTCTTTTTAATTACAAATTCCATTCTTCACTTATGCTATTGATTCTATTACAGTGTAAAATGGGTGGTTATTCTGGTGAATATGGGTTCTCTATATAGCATGGCTTGAAAAGGAAAGATGTTTTGAGATAAGGTGGCACCATAGAGAAGTCAGCACGCTAGACTGAGCGTAAGGTGAGAATGAGAACTGGACTCCTCTGCATTTGTTTTGGGACCACAACTGTCCTGGTGGCCAGAGACTGTGTGAATAGCAGCAAATCATGGGTCAGCTGCAAAAGCAATAGCTGATTCATGATGAAAAAGCATAACACGCAAAGGACACAGCAATAAAGCTGTGTAGATCACAGGATACAATCTGACAGCTCAGAGGCTAAATCTGACCCACAAATAAATTATTTCATTGTTAGTTTTACATGGTGTTTGTTCTCAATTTTTTTAATTTGCCAATATTTTTAAAATTTTGAAGATTTTTAAAAAATCAAAATCATGGTCCTGGCTGGTGGCACAGTAGATAAGGTGCTGGCCTGCAAACCCAAAGGTAACTGGTTAGAGCCCCAGCCAGGGCACATAACCAGGTTGCAAGCTGGGTCTCCAGCCAGGTCCATAGCTGGAGGCAGGTGAAAGGCAACCATGCATTGATGTTCTCTCCCTTTCTTCCTCCCTCACTGCCCTTCTCTCTAAAAATAATAAATAAAATCTTCAAAAAAAAAATCAAAATCAAAATTAGCATGAAGGAACATAGGCCACACCAGGGTTGGAGGCAACCTTTTATTAGCTAAAGTATCTCTGACACACAGGCTGAAATTTAGTCTCAATGAAGAGAAACTAATGTGTTCTATTATTTAGGACAAGAGCTTAAGATGGATTGATGTAGTCATTGTTTTCTAAAAATGAAGCAACTGGAATAAAACATTTATTCCAACAAATGATATTTTTTAACAACTGCAACAATGGAAGAGTTTACAATAACACAAACACAGCTGTATAAAATTTCAAACTGCTGTATAATAAAATCGAACAAAACACAGCTAACAAGAAAACTTAAAAATGAAGAAACACGTAACATGTTGGGAAAGGGGCTAACAGCTCTTTTCAAACTTTTCTGAAATGCCTAATTAGGCAATGGATAGAAATACCTATGATCCATACAAAAGGAGCTCCAGAAAACACATTAAAAACTAGCCTCACAAATTGTCCAAGTACAAATGAGAATATTGAAAACAGGAACCAGTGGTTAATTCTAAAGCAGGGTTGTTGAGAATGTGTCCATCCTGGGTATGGGGCATCTCTGACAGCAACGGGAGTGGCTGTCACACTGTTCAGGGGCTGTTTTACACACCCCATGTGTCAAAACAGCTGCATCATCTGACCTGGTAATCCCTCCCATTGCAATAGATGCCTCAAAGGAAAAAAAAAAAAATGAAAATAATTTTTTAATGCTATGCACAAATTTTTGATTGTAGCAATATTTATCACATATATAAATAAATAATATGAAAGAAAATGAAACACCCGACAGTTTGGGAATAGTTAAGTCAGTTATGAAAAAACAATAGGTTGTTATATAAAGCCATTACAATAAATAAAATGACTGTGTAAACACATAAAATTTTAGAAAATAATATTGTTAAAAAAATACTGGTTATATGTTATGTTTACAACTCTGGAAAATCTACATGCCCATAGCCATAATTCAAAAGAGGAAATGAAGAATTGAAAGTAACTGTTTATAAAAATGAAGACTTAAAAATCTGTTAAAGTAACCATAATTCCGTAAAAGGATTATGGTTCATTATCTCAAATTTACTTTTTAGAATTTCTTCTGAGTTGTTTTAATAATACAGTATTTTTCAAATGGCTGCACAATGGAGCTAATGCAGCAAATGAAGCACCAGGTCCAAGGCTAAAAAGATGGTTGCCCAGGCCCAGAATGGGCAGGAGCTCAGGGAGCTCAAGGTCAGGGAGAAACATCTTTTCAGGGGCAGGGGGCATGCCAGGCTGAGGGACCACCACGCTGACTCCAGGTTAGAGGAGATGGAGGTGGCCCCATCCCCAGACCACAGCCCCTGATAGCAGCCCCTAATTGCTGCCCATCTACATTATTTTGCTTATTGGAGCAAATGTGTAAGTACTTATTAACATACTGTTGACCGTCAATTTTATAGCAAAAGCTAATGCGAGTGCAAGCACAAGTTAACTCGTTATGGTCATCAACGTTTGGGTTTGAACATGCGAGTTTCTTCTTGACCAGTCAACAGTGTGTTAGCTTCATTCGCGCAATGGCTCCCTAGACTATATCATCACCTCTTTGGTTTCTTTTGTTACATGTGATCTTTCAGTTCATATCCATCAAAGAGAAAATTCCAGATTCTCTGAGTGAACATGTTCTTTCTACCTTTTTATGATTTGTTAAAAACTTTTTTTGGAAATCCCAAATAATTACATTGCAAAATCTTACCCCACTCTTTCCAGTTTAGCAAACTCTGTACCCTGAAAGTTGTCCCTGGCTGCCAGGAAGCCCACGCCTCCTTCAGGTCTCCCATCTTTTGTCTCCCTCACAAAGGATCAGGGGTATGGACACAGAAATGACTCTGACAAATTTTATTGAGCTAAGGCTCTTCTGGGCTAAACCGTGAGATGGCACAAAATAAAAATCAATTCTTCAAAATTAGAAACAGCATATGCTTCCCCCTCATTCTACTTCCAAGTATATAGGAGTTACCCATATTTCAGAAGCTCCATAGCCTTTCTTCCCTTTACCTCTCACTGAAAGCATTATTCCTCTCTGACCCCAACTCCCTTATGAAAGAAAAAGAAAATGATGTTGAACACCAAGCTTTGGCTTTACAGACATAGAGCAGAGAGTATGCAAAGCTTAACACACTAGATTGCTGAATAATAAAATGATTTCCCCTAGTTCTTAGAGTCATTTTGCTCTGGGGAAAAGTACTTAATAGATACTAGAAATCTTAAGACTAATTATAACTAAGTTTTTTTTTTTTCATGGATGTACTTCATTTAATAAGCGTTTATTGAGTACTCACTATACACCAAGCTTGTGCAGGACCACGAAGAAAGGCAAAGCCTCACCTGTCAGAGAAATCTCTCCAGAATAGGCTTGCACAACAGTCATTTCAATGTTCTGCATGAGAAGTAAAGTCTATCTCAAAAGAGATTATATTCACATCTCAGAGTTAGAGAAGTTGAAATCCTTTAAGCGGTCTATTGGGTCAGATTTTTGGTTGCAAGCAACAGATTCATTTAAGCAAGAAAAAGAAGATTATCAAAAGAATAATGTTTTGAAGTGACAAGAAGAGTAACTGGCGATGCTACGGTAACCACAGGACTCCAGGGAGGTCGGTGGCAGGAAGGAGGGGACTGTGTATTTTAGGCAGTGAGGATAGACTCAGCTCTAATCCCTTTAAATGCAAAAGATCTTGCTTCAAATGCAAATTGGGTCACAGGCTTGGCCTGGTGTGACCCAGTGTTGCCATAGTAGTTAACTAATTATTAATAAGAAAGGGACTTAGATGTTGAGTTTAGTAAATTGGGGAGCGTGAGCCTGTTTGCTTCACTGGGAAGCTACAGCTTCACAGCCCAGAGATTACTGTGTTGCTCCACCAAGAGGTGTACCCTCCTCCAACCCCCTCCCATGCAGGATTGTTGCAGGGCACAAGGGGAGGCTCAGGACCCTAGAGGCCCGTCCGTCAGTCTAACTAGGGAGTATGGACCCAACCGAAGCCCAAGAAAGCTTGAGAAGTTGATTGGTCCTTTGAAAAAGCACCTGGTCTGTCTCAAGCCCAAACTAATGGAATCCCAGGGGAACAAACAAATTCTTTCTCTTTCTTGCTCGAGACCCACATGCACCCAGTTGGTTTATAGGCTCTCTCACCTGGGAGGTGCAGCCACCAGGACCCGCCACAGTTGGTGTGGCTCCCACAGGCTAAGGTTTATTATAAACTCTGGACACTAGCTTTTGTATTGACCTTGCTGAGAACACAGCTGGACTTTTCCATGGCAGGACACGCAGAGATGGAACATTGCAAATGCAGGGGTAGGTTTCCACCTGAATAAATCATCCTGCCACACCACAATCTCTTGTAATGTGGGTCCTTGGAATCCTTTCCTTGCGACCCTGTGGAAGAGCCTAATTTCCACAAGGAGTGGAGATTCTAACACACTGAAAACATAAACTGGGGAAGGTCAGCTCCCCAAGGAAAGGATCCTAAGCAAATAAAATCAATACAATACACTTCCAACACAAGCCAGCTGAAATTACTGCATCCTATCTTCCATTTCTTACGTCATTAATCATAAATGTATTTTTCACTCCAGTTCCCACATTAGGCCCTCAGACTGATGAACATGGGCATCATGAAGTCAGGATGGCAAGTTTCCCAGCTCTCTTGAGCCTTGGTTTTCTCATCTATCAATTGAAAATATTTATATCTTTCTCCCTCACAAAGTTATTCTAAAAATCTCCTGGGACATATGGAAGTATTTTGGAGGAAAACATATGTATATTTTTATTACACTATACAAAACTGTTTGTAAATTAATATTATACAAAAAAGGTTCTAGCTCTCATACGTTGTCATTCATTCATTTAAAGAAATGTATTGAAAACCTACTAAATGCTACGCAGTATTCTAGGCAATCAGGGTACATACACTGAACAAAAGTGAACAAAATCTCTGGTGTCTTGAAGCTTGTTCTACTTGAGGAGGGAAATGGAAATAATCACCTGACTGGTGTGGCTCAATGGGTTGGGCATTGTCCTGCAAACCAAAATGTCATAGGAGAGGCAACCTATCAATGTTTCTCTCTCACATTGATGTTTTCCTCTCTTTCTCTCTCTCTTCCCCTCTCTCGAAAAATGAATAAATATTTTTTAAAGAAAATAGGCAATAAATGAATATATATTCTGTCAGAAGAAAAATAAAGGAAGGTAAGAGGGATAGATCCTGTCCAGGAGAGAAGAGGGTGGAAGGCAGAATTTGCCATTTAACCACAGTGGTTAGGGTAGACTTCACTGATCAGTGATACTGGAGCAGAGAACTGAAGAAAATGAGGAAAAAGCAATGGTGATTCCTGGCGGAAGAGTTTACTGGGTGTTCACAGGCTTGTATGCAGAGTTTGCCTTCCCTCCACAGGGCAATGCACATATACTACTGTAAATGAAAGATAAAATCAAATGTTAAAGAAACATAAGTATAAATAACATTTAGCAAAATAAGCAAGCAAGGCAATTTTTTGAATGGTTACTTTTTAAAAGATTTTATTTGTTTGTTTGTTTAAACGAACCTCAGACATATGTGACTGGGAGCTGTCAGATGAAGCTGCCAGTGACGCAATAAGGAAAATAAAAAACACACTTTTGTTGGCAGTTCTTTGTTTTCACTTACACAGCTCTTGATGACATGAGACTGGGCTTTGATTTGATTACCTCTCCGAATGTAATGTGTCCTCTCATGTCACAACTGCGGTCATCGTTTCATCTGCATCACTTAAATTTATTTTAAAGATTGGACTTTGAATATTCATTGCTCCCCTCTTCCTTCTTCCTGTAGCCAGTGATACACGTCACTGAACCAGTTCCCACCATATTAGAAATCAGTTCTCAGGCGACAGTGGGGGGTGTACATCACCAATGCACAGCACAGCGACCCCGTGGTCCTCGGGGACCAGCAGCTGAATGATGGCTGCAGCTGTACATCTTATCACTCGGGCTCAGACACAATTTAAACATTCCCATCTGGCACTCACAAGCAGATTATGGTGGGTTTTCAACTCAGATGCTGAGTTTTGAATAAAAAATTTTCAAGTTGTTATAGGGAACAGACAGAGTGCCTATAGTAAGGGATCTGAAAACCATGTTTGTTTGAAAGGCAACATGGACTTTGGCATCAGACGGACCTGGATCTACACAGTCTGGTTCCCCGTTTATTAGCTGTGTGATCTTGGGTTAAGTCATTAATCTCTATGAGCCCCAATTTTCTCAGATGTGAAATGGGGATAATGATATTTAATATACAGAGTTATTATAAGATCATAGTACCCACATATGGTGTTTGGTACACATATTAGATGCCCAATTTTAAAAAACTAAGTACTTCTGTTTGTCTATTACTATGTTGGTGTAAACAACAGAAATTTAAAGAGATGTACAAAATAAACTGAGTACAGCCTGTTTGTTATTGAAGAAATAAGAGAAAAATGAGACCATTGTCACGCATAAGAAAGCAGATGATTCGTGGTGATTACCAGAGGGAAAGGGGTGAAGAGAGGTAGGAGAGTGGGGTCGGGGGACAAATGGTAAGGGAAGATTTGACTTGAGGTGGTGAACACACAATACAATATACAGATGATGTATTATAGAATCGTACCCCTGAAACCTATATAATTTTATCAGCCAATGTCACCCTTATAAATTCAATTAAAAATAATATAAATAAATAAAGGCAATATGACCCACTCTAAGTCCCATTTTTCTTCCTCATTTTGACCTCAGCTTATAAAAAGCAGTGCCAATGTGTTTAGTGTTTCAACGAAGAGTAAATGATGTTAATATTAAAGTCCAAAGGAAATGGCCAGTTTGCTCTTCATCTATACCAGTAAGAACACATTGAATCCTTCTATAACTTGTCCCTGTATATGTTACCACAAGTCCAGGCCAAAAGTTATTTCCAAACACATCTGTGTTTACTTTCTGGCGGTCAAGTTATACAGTCGATCACCACCTATAGATACGTCCCAGGAAAAGCTCTAGCACCTGTGTAGCCCTCAGGGCCCTGTATACCTCCTACCCTACCCTCACCCAGCACTCCTTGTTCCCTAGGGCTGGGCTTCCGCCTGCATTCCCAGGTGGTCTGACTAGCCCCGGGCCTGTGTCCCAGTCTCTTGGGCCTGGTGTCTGCTCTACACCTCTGCTTACCTGTACTCATTATTTCACCAGGGATTCTAGCACCCATCTTTGAGCCAGAGCCACAGTGTGACGTAGTGTCTTGGAGGAAATGCGATTCCATTCTCCTGGCTCCATCAAAGCCTGAGATCTTCAAGCTCTGCCCTTGAACTCTGCCCCCTAGGTACACCTTCTGAAATGCCCAGGAGGTCTCACCAGGCCTGAACCATGCCTGGGTGGCTCTTGCTCCTGGATTGGGAGCAGAAGTGGGAGAACCAAAGAAAGGAAAATCCCTTCAAGAGGATAGGAGGATCACCACCTGAGACAAATGATGTGATTAAGAGTGTAGGCTCTGGAGCCAGACCACCTGGTTTCAACCTCAGCTTTAAACTTTACTAGTTATGTGGCCTTGGACAAGTTACTTAACTCCTTTGTTCCTAAGTTTCTTCACCAATAAAATGGCGATGGTAACCGTACCTATCTGAAAGGTTGTTATGAATATTAAACAAGTTGCTTCATTGATAAGGAGCTCAGAATTGTGCCTTCCACATATTAAGTGTTAAATAAATATGGATGATGATGACCAAAAGCCTAAGGTAAAGGGATGACACCCCCAGGCCCCTCCTTAGCATTGGCATCTGAGGACTTGCCTGGAGTCCCAGTGTCTCCCTCAGACACATGCCTCAGGCATCCTACCCTAACCCACATTCTATTTCACAACCCTCTATGCCACTGTGCCAGAAGGTCGTGTCTCCCCTTTTCTGTTTCCACTACCATAAGCTTAGAATGCCTACTGTTGCCCCTGCCTTTCTTAGTCTTAATCTTAATCTCATGAATCAGCTTCTCCACAAAACCCAGGGGGCGTGGATCAAGGTCTCACGGGGTATACATGTTCACTTCCTCCCTAGCTAGACTCAAGCTGATTAAAGGCAAGGACAAAACCCTCCTATCTCCATCTTATGGAACTTTGAAGAGTGCTGGGCACGTAGTAGGCACTCAACATACGAAATGTCCTTCCTTCTATAGGATTGACACTTGTCATCTATGTCAGTGACTGAATAATGCCCACTTCATGGAGAACTCCTGAGGGGTCTTAGCTATCATACGTAAATCGCTTAGCCAAGGCCACCACATTCAGTGACTGTAACTGTTGCCATGGCTGCAGCAGAGCACAGGCTTGGGAGTGAGACAAACGTGGACCTGCAGACCACTTTTGTCCCTTCAAAGCTGTAGGGACATCAGTTTCCTCAACTAGAGTACCTATCCCAGAGCAAAAGAGTAAGCAATCACTAAATACTAGATTCCTACTCTTTCTCCTCTATGGCTAACTAACTGGGGACCTGGCTCGATGTATTTCACTTCTCTGGTCCTAAATTCCTCTCCTGTAAAAAGAGCACATTGAATTAGTTGGTGCCCCATTCCCTGCCAGACTTTCAAAAGTATTAAATTAATCGCCTTTTCCCCTGAGACCTACTCATTCTCTGTCCCTGAGAGAGGCTCATTTCTTGATAACTAACTATTCAATGTCTTAATACATTAAATTGTTCCACACATGGGACTCTGTCCGTCTCTCACGAGACACTGCCGCACGGTCCAGACGCAGGGCCTGTGGGCTAGTCCGGCTCACACACCAGGACCGCATGTGAGCAGCTTCCTAGGCACCATGCGCCGCAGCAACCTCATTCCTGGCGGGACCCCCCTCACAGTGAGGCCTACAGAGCGCAGTGTCTGCCGCCTTTGGGTCTAGAGATAGAGACTCTGCATCTGGGAAGGAACAAGTGTGGGTCCCAGTGGAGCATCACATTCACGGCCTTTCCTTTTCTGTCTTGCCCCAGACGCTGCAGATGGGCATCAAGCACTTTTCTGGACTCTTCGTGCTGCTGTGCGCAGGCTTGGGTCTGTCCATCTTGACAGCCATTGGTGAGCACATCGTGTACAGGCTGCTGCTGCCACGAATTAAGAACAAGTCTAGGTTGCAATACTGGCTCCACACCAGTCAGGTGAGTGCCGAGGGCGCCGCGTTCCAAGTTTCTTAAGACTCACAATTTCCAGTAGTGGGAGAAACCAGAGCCCCAAGTCAGACTGACAAATGACAAGTTACCATGAGAACTAGGGTGGCGTAGACGTCCTCAGTGTCCAAGACAGAGTTCCCTCTATCCCATTAATTCACTTTCTCCCCTAAAGCCTCTTCCTTTCCTATTACCCTCCACAGCGGCTCGCAATGGAATCAATAGAATTGTTCTTCACCTGATTTCACTTAATAGTGACAATCTGAAGAGATGACATGAAAGATTTGTTTCCTACAGGTGTTTTTCTTGCCAAAATTGGAACCCACTCCATGAGCTTGAAGTCCCTGATTCCCTCCAGACCCAGCAAACTCTCTGCATTTTCAATGGTCCAGAAAATGGTGCCACTGTTGCCCCAGTTATCTGTTTTCTTGCTTTGTTATCACAGTACCTTTTTTTCTCTAGGTAACTTGACTATCATTGGTTTGGTGACATTGAACCCTATTTTTCCTACCTTCATCCTAAGAAGTATTTGGTCTCTTAAGGAGGGCCACCCCCCCACCCCACCCCCAGAAAACTGATCTTCATTGTGTGTTAATGTGGTTAGTTTCCTTCCCAAATGCTCTTCTTTCTTCTTTTGTTTTAGCTGCTAGGACGTCCAGGCTTTTTTAAAAATTAATTTAGTTTTATTTATTTATTTATTTTAACACACCTATAGTTAATGCAGAGGGTCTTTTGTCACATCTCAGTTGTGACAGCTCTTCTTTATATCGCTTGCCCTACTTTTTTTTTTTTTTTTTTACAACTTAGAACATTTCTAAATTTCCTATCAAATTGCTATTTTTCCCTGCAGGTAGAATAATAACTTATACTTAGAATTCTTGTTCTCTTGAGACTTGGGACGGAATCTTCATCTGCTTTTGGGTATCCCTGGAAATTTATTTAAAGAGGCCAAGGTTTTTAGCAACAAGATACACCATTAAATCTCAGGTGGCACTGTGTCCCGGGCGGTGTGTTTCTAATGATCTCTATATGTGAATCTGTTCTTTCCACCAGAGATTACACAGAGCACTGAACACATCGTTTATAGAGGAAAAGCAGCCACATTTCAAGACTAAACGTGTAGAAAAGAGGTAAGAGAAGCTGGCACTAGGTTTCTTCAGATTTGTTAATATGAAAGTTTAGAGATGTAACTAAGAGTCCATGCTCAGCAGGGAAATTATGTATAAATAATTCAGTTCAAATTAGGACCAAGTTGTTGATAAACATAATCAGTAAAAGTATATATGGGGTTTCAAATAGAAATAGAACAAACAAAAACATCTGTACGTCCATGAACACTGAAATGCAGTATAGATATTTGTCATAGTTAAAAGCTCAGGTGTGCTCTCTAGAATCAAGCAGCTGGATCCAAATCCTGCCTCTGACTTCTCCATGCCTCAGTTTCCTCATATGTGCAGCTGAGATAAAAAACAGGGCCCATTCCCTAGAGATGCAATAGGAATTAAATGAGATCATGCATGTAAAGCCCTGAAAATAAAGCTATTTTAGCAATCGCTCTGTGTCCACAATACATTCAAGACAGTTCATGAATTCTGTAGGTAATTAATTCCATACAACACTGAGTGTTTGGCATGTTTCCACTCCCTATTCCATTCCAGCACTCCTGCGAACAGGCGACATATGCAACAGGTATGCGCTTGCTTAGTCCCTCTCCTGGCCCTCTTCCTACAACCACCGTGGACACGAGGATCTTGTTACGGGGAAGTAACAAGCACTAAAAGCACAGAAGACATTTGAAAATGAAAACTTCCCACCCTCCCACACCCAGCCCGTGGATAAGATGTCAGGAGCATCAGGGTCTGATGCCTGGCACGCTGCCTAAGGCCCCCCACCCCTCTCCTTCATACCCCCAGGGGCCTCTGTTTAGAGCATTACCTTCCAGCAGCCCTGCCATTTGTGACAGGTCTTAGGCTCAAAGCTTGGCTTTCTGGGTCATCTTGAAATTTGACACTCACACCCCTGTAATAGAAGGAAAGGAAACAGGGGTGGAAAGCATTTGCTTTTCTTGTTTGAGCCTCCCCTGGGGCTGCGGCAACTCCCTTCTCTCTACCTTGCACCTAGCCTGTCCGAATCATTTCCACTGTCTCTGAAAGCCTCTTCCCAACCCGGGAGCAGACCTGCCCGCCCCTGCCCGCCGCTCAGTCCGAGGCCTCCCTCTGTCTTATACTGCAGCCCTGTCGGCCACAAGCTGCAGGCTAATCAGGTCACAGCTGGGCTATGTCACATGACATATCTTTTTTCCTATAATTATTTTTGACATGAATGTTTAACCAGAGGAACACAAGAAGGCGCAGCAGCAAAGACATCATCTCGTAACAACAAAGCATTTGTTTTCCAGCCGTAATAGAAACAGGAAGCCCAGGGAGCCCATCTCCAACTGTGATGTGATTCCTAAACACATCTCTTCAGCCTAAATTGAGAGCCAAGTGTACCTTTCACTCAACTTAGCCACTTTTGTTGGTAAATTCCCCTTCCGGAACCCCCTATTCTGAGAAGGCGCGAAGGCAGACCAGACCCTTGTGGCTCGTGATGGGTCCACATTTCCTGTGTCACCAGCCTACAACCCAACACCCACTGTAACCTGTCAAACGCAGTGAGTGTTTGAGGTCCCACAACTGCCATGTCTCTTCTGAATGGGTTAGGGGAGCATCAACCCTCCATGTTCCACAATTGCTCTGTGGAAGCTTGTTTGGCTTATTTTTAACGTTAGGTTGTTAAGTACAGTTCACTCACTGGTCTCAATCACACTCTAAGGTGGAGAAAGCGTTGACACAAAACACAACCCGAAACACCGTGGAGAACAACAATGAATCACACTCATTCCTTATAATCAGACACCAAGTCTGACACTTAGCACCTGTCATCTGGCATTCACAGCTGGCCCAGAGCTACCTATTGATTATCAGCACTTGCAATTCTAGAGTTAGTTATGGAATCCAGCTTTTGCTTATTTTTCTATTTTGTACTTTCAGATACCTGTACAAAGTTCTAGAGAAAACTAGATTGCCTAAATCCACTTACCTGATTTCTGTGGTTGCCTGTACAATCCAGGAAAAGGTGTAAGCTAGATGCTCTTACTCCTAGGTTTTCCCCATTATGAATCATTCTATGATATTACAGTTAGTTCTGTTGGCTTGAAAACATTTTTTTTAGAAGACTGTCTATGCAAATACCCATGTCTGCTTCCCTCCTATGTGCTTCATATTTGTTGAATGCATAAAGCAATAGTAAATTAATCAACACTAATATATGGGTTTGAGAAAAGACTGGGAGGAACTTAGGGTCATGATATGAAAGTTGATGTTGCTCTTTTTTTTTTATTTAAAGCAGAGAAGAAAGTAGATATTGCAAGAGACTATTTATATAATATAGTCCTTAGTTTATTTAACATGTGATTTCATGGAAGTTTTGGTCTATCCTTCACTTCTCTGGGTTTCCCTTCCCTGACACCTCAAGATACATAAAAAATGAGTTGAAAAAATTAAAGGGAAGTGTCAGGCTAGAAGGAAAATTATAACCACGTCTCTGACCGAGGTGTAAAACCAGCAGATCTACAAGTGGGCTCTTTATAGAATTTTTACCCAGCCCAGCACACATGTTGCTGAGCTCTGGTACCTCCCACTCATTTATATGAGACTTAACCTATGAGAAATGTTAAAGAACTACAGAGTGGTTTGGAATATATTTGTGTGTTTTCCTAACTTGGGGCATGTATCAGTTTTTGCTGTGTGAGAAATGATCTCAATAGTTTAAGTTTTAAACAACAGAGAGTTGCTTATGGATCTGTGGGTCCCCTGGGCATTTTACTGACCTAGGCCAGCCTTGGCTGATCTTGGCTACATTTGCTCACATGTCTGCAGCTGGCTTGCAGGCAGGGGGAAAACAGCTCAGGGCTAATCGGTCAACGACGGGTCAGCCTGATCACGTGGGAAGACTCCCCAGTCTTCCCACATGGCCTGTTATCCAGCACACTAGTCTTGACTTGCTCACATTGCAGCAGCAGCTTCTGAGAGAGACAGTGGGAGTGTGTGAGGCTTCTTAAAAGTTTAGACTTGGAACTGCCACCTGCCACTTCTGCCACTTTCTATTGCCTAAAATAGTCATGAGACCAGACCACATTCAAAGAGGAAGGAAAGCGGATCCCCTCCTTGCTGAATCCACCCTGATAAGGAAGTCACATTACAGAGCCGCATGGGTGAAAGGAAGAACAAAGGATTGTGACCACTTTTGCCATCTACCACAGGGGAAAATGAAGTAGAATCATCCTATTAAGTCCTTGTCCTTGTGGTTTTGTTCTTATCCATGTAACTGAATCAAGACTTTATTATCCCTCCCTGTGCAGGTCCTCCCCTTCTCTTCCTGGCAAGCAGGAGTCCAGGCATGAAACCTTGCTTTAGTTTTATGGGTGGGGACTGAGACACAAGAACTGAATAAAGTGTCTCTATTTTGTTTGGCCCTGTGGTAGATTGCAAATAGTTGTGAGAAATATCCTCACCCATCCAAAACTCAAGAAATGGACTCGAAGACAAAAAGTACAGCGAAAGCAAGGCTTTCGTTGGCGGTCTTGCAAGATGAGGTGTCTGTCTGGTGGCAGACACACACAGTGGAGGTACAGTGGTGCTTTTGTTCCCTAATGCGCAGGTCCCTTCCCCTAGGTTCCTCCCTGGCTGAGTACTATGGGAGGTGGAGTCTTCCCGATCATATCTAAAGCTGATTGGCTATTTTCTCTCCCTTTGTTTTCAAAGGAGACATAACTGCCTAAATGTAGGTGTGGGTGGGTGGGGTGGGGGGTCTGTTAGCCCTAATCCTCATCTGGCTCTAGACTGTTTGTTCATTTTGTATATGTGACAGGGGCCAGGCTGTTAACCAAAGTTGTTTTAGAGGATTTTTCTAGAGCACTGTAGTCCCCTTCCCCTTCCAGGCCTTGGGATGAATACACAGTCTCAAGGTTTTCCTTTTCCCAGCTAGTGGAGATGACACACACAGACTTTCAAGGGATCCCCTCATCCTGCACTATCACAGTTTACTTGTGTCGTTCAGACTGCCTGGCAGCCTTATCGGACCAAGCTCAGGATGACTAAATCAGCAGCTAAGACCTGTCTCCCTTTGCTTCTAGCCGCCCTTTGCTGTCTATCGGCTGTACTACTCTGAAAATAAACCACTAATATTTCTATTCCTTACATAGTTCTCTTCCCCCCTCCTCCTCCTGCTTCTCCTTCAACAAGGCTAGAAGAAATCAGTGGCTCTGCTACGTAAGGCTCTAATCTGTTCTTGTAGCAAGAAACTATTCTCATTGCATCCAGCTGTCAAAGTGTATTTCAGAAACCAGATCGCCTCCCCCCATGCCTGGCCAGCAATAACCATCTGGCTGTCCACAGCCATCTCTCTTAAGAAGATGGTGGTTGGTTCAGTGCAAGCCTAATAGAGGGTCTCAAATCTATCTCTATCTATCTGACTTTCATCATCCCGGCAAGAACTTGAGGCATTCTGGTGTGTTTTGCTGTTGCTGTTAAGCTTCAGAATTGAGCTGTCAGTCCCAACCCACGTAAAGTCCTCCTTGTAATGGGAAACTTGGCTGGAACCTGTGGCTCGTATGCTTTTATTCCCCTCAAACTGAAGTAATGAGCATTAGGGTGGTCCCACGGGACTAAAGACGAGCCGCATTATAGAATCTATCCTCAGTCTTGTGCTTAGGGCCCAAGAGCAGCGTAAACCAATTCTTCCTTTTACTGAAGTGCCATCTTTCTAGCCACAGAATGCGCGGAGACAGTGCTGATTTCCAAACCTTACATCAGGGCGGGAATGACAGGACAGCTAAGTTCTTCCTGTAACAACGGGCCACTCCCTGGTCCATCAGCTCTCCAGAGGATATACCCATTCCCGTTTTAGGACAGGATGAGATTTGGTAAGACCTTGAACTTCAGCTGAAAAGAACTATGTTGGCTCCTTCCACCCCCAGGACACGAGCCAGCAGGCCGTCTTGCCCATGGCTGTGTCCCTGCGTCTCTGAATTACTTACCTGGCTCCATCCACAACTCTCACACAGGAAGGGTCTAACCAATGGGGAGCAGCACTTAGCATGCTGCAGAGTGCAAGGTCAACCTCCAGTGCCTCTTTGTTTCCCTAGGTCCAATGCGGGACCTCGTCAGCTCTCCGTGTGGAATATTTCCAATCCGAGTCATGACAACCAACGAAAGTACATCTTTAGTGTGGAGGGAGGCCCAAACCAGCTGGGCATGGGGCCCCACCAGGACATCCCTCTGCCCCCGAGGAGAAGAGAGCTCCCCGCCTCGCTGACCACCAACGGGAAAGCAGACTCTGTCCATGGGGCACGGAAGTCAGCGATGCAGGAGCTCTCGGAGCTGGAGAAGCAGATCCAGGTGATCCAGCAGGAGCTGCAGCTGGCCATGAGCAGGAGAGCGGAGCTGGAAGCGCATCAGCGGACAAAACGGACTCGCGAGTCCTAGCTGCTCCCCTCTGTGGTTCCTGGCCTTCTGCTCAGCCCTTGGGACACTTTGTAAATGCTCTTTTGTAACAGGTGACAAAGGTGTGGGGATCCTGAGGTCTAGGACTCCTGACAGCTCAAGTCGTTCACCCCAGGCTAAAAAGCAGCAGCAGCCCCCACCCTACCCCCCGCGCCCCCCTTTCAGAGCAGGAGTCTTATATTAGTCAGGAGTGAACTCCAGGTAAGGGGTCTGTGAACCACCAGACAACCCCAGCTGCTGCTAACCTTTTCACCAGGTGCCACAGTACTGTTTCTGGTTTTTAGCCCTTTCTCTGCACTAACAACAAGAGATATAAAAATTGTTACCCATACCTGCGTCTTACTGGGATGTTGGTTTTTTCCTCCGTATAGAACAGGACTATCCAGGGTTGTGGGTTTTGATACCACTCCCTAGATTCATTCCTGCCTTCTGAATGAGGATCAGGGTCAGAGCTAGAGAAACTAAGGACAGGGAAGTGGGTGCTTACAAACATTAATTGAGTTCATCAGTGTGACTGCAGGCCAAGGGCTGATTGGATCGGTCAGAGCCAGGTTCCTGAGAAGGTCCTCGCTTTCTGATACTATCCTGATTAACTTTTAGTAGGAACATGTTTCCATGCCGCTGTGAGAGGGACAAGAATGTGGTGAGCGGGAACACAGAGGCCGTAAAAATGTACACTGCGCTTTTAGAACAAAAGCGTTCTGGGCCAGGAAAGCAATTCAGCTAAGAAACGAAGAGGGCTGTACTCGTAACCTAAGCATCTCCCCTAGTGTGTGTGCCTTTCGTGAAAAAGAAAGGGAGATAAACAAAGCAAGGAGGTGGCCTTAGGATGAAACCGGATCATCCGTGCTTATTGCAACTGTGGGTGTAGCGGAAATGTTCCGCAAACAACATACCAGGCCATTTTCAGATCAGCAGTCACCTGTCCCTTGGATCGAAAAGTCCCAAAGGTGAACCTCGAGCTTGTGAACATCACTGGCTTCACCCTTCAGAAACATGCCCTGTGCTTTTCATGCGTGTGTGGGTAACACCCAAGTCTGTCTCCCAGCCCCACGCCCGCTTTCCTCTGAGGAGTTACCAACAGATCTGGTCCCTTCAAACCTCTCCCAGTCCCCATCTAACACCCTAAAGGGTTGGTAAACAAAAAGCTTGGGATCACTAATGTGGCTCCCCCCTGCCTGGCATCCCTTCCCCGCTGGACAGCTGCTTGGATAAGGGAACTAGAGAACTAGAGAACGTCAGTTCCCAATGTTAGCGTAGATGAGAGCCATCCAGGAACTGGTTAAAATGCTCCTGGTCAGCACCTGTCCCCAGCTGATGGGTGGGGACCAGGGGGCAGATGAGAGGGACACTCTTCAGAAAACTCAATTTGAGAGGTGTGACTGGGAGAGATGCGAAGAGCCTGAGTTTTTTTTTTTTTTTTAAACTTTTGAAGTGCTTGCTGGTTCAGCTTCCCGACAGCCCTCGCCAGCCCCAGGCACCAGTTAGGACTAGACTGCCTTGCTTTTCAATGATTTGCTTTAGCTTCTCAGCACTCTGTGCAGCACCCCAATCCACCAGCCGGTGGAATGAGCCGGCAGCGCGGTGCCAAGCGCTGGGGCCCTGTAACAGCTGCGCAGCCTGCTTTTGAATGATATCCCTGCCCAGGCTCCCCGAGAAAGGTAACACCCTAAACTGTAATTAAATAATACTTGGGCAATTAGGGAGGAGTCTGAAAAGACCCAGGGGTCGGTGTAGGCCCGGGGACACTGAGGAGGGAGGTGGGAGGGTTCTAAAGGTAGATTCCGTGACCTCACAGACGGAACTGTCCAGCCAGAGGGAACAGGTGAGCCTGAAAGAGAGAGGACATCTGCTTTGAAACCCCCGCCCTACACCCTCCCATGTTCTCACCCCAGGCCAAAGGCAGGTTTGCAACCGCCTTTGAAAGGCTCTGCCCCTTGGTGCCCCCACCACCACCTGCTGCAGCCAAGCTGCTGGAGGGACCCTGCCACCCTGCTCCGCACTGTCCTCCCAGGGGCCTGGCAGGCTCGTGGACAGGTGAACCTCACCTCACACAACAGCCATGCTCCCAACGCTGTGGCCGTTTTTCTAACTCCATCTCCCGACTGGACTTGAGAAGCTGGCTACTTAAAAGGAACCCAGAGGTGAATTCTTTTGTAAAGGATCCTTTTGTAATGCAATGATTTATCCCTTAACACGTCTGTTTTGTATGTTTGGGTTTTTTTTTGTACCTTGGAGTTACCTGAAGCTTCCCTGCTGAGGCATTCTGAGCAGCGGTGGTGACGTGCCAGGCCGCGCTGCCTCCCCACGAAGCAGGTGACCAGGGCAGGCTCCTGGAGCACCCTCTGGGAGCTGCTGGGCCCAACCCCCAGCTGGGAGGCTGCAAGCGGCCGCGGGAGCTGAAAGCAGGCTGACCCACATCCGCACAGTTTGAAATGCCTGTAGGGTCCGGGTGAAGAAAAACAGAGCTTAACTGCTTGTGGTGAAATGAAGCTGTCTTCATGTTAAGTAGCAATGGTTATTTTTACCGGTAGTGACTGAACAGTGTTTTTGCAATTTGTGAAACAGTATGTTGTGTTTTGTAAAAAACAAAAAACAAAAAAAAAGATTTCATGAAATGGTAGGCCCTTTGAAAACCTTCCTTTCCGTTCTGCTCCAC
Organism: Noctilio leporinus; assembly: GCA_004026585.1. NCBI lineage: Eukaryota > Metazoa > Chordata > Mammalia > Chiroptera > Noctilionidae > Noctilio > Noctilio leporinus. The sequence continues at coordinate 82,866 of PVIW01003633.1, read as the reverse complement.
CTCTGTTCTCTCAGCTCTCCTCTGGCTCGAAACACACCAAGATCAGGTCCTCAGGTGGAGGCAGTGCTTTGGTAAAGAAGGATGTCAAGGATGGCTGCTACCTTGCCTCCTCTCTTCTTCATGAGATCAGGAAGGCCATTCTTTTCCCAGCCCCCGTGCTGGGAAACCTGGAACGTGACATGATGATGTCACACACCCCCAGCCCTGTTTTCCAAGGCAGAATTCCTGGCACAAGAAGCACACAACCAAGTCTGACTGAATTAGAACAGAAGGGTTCATGAGAACAATCACCAGGTCCCTAGAGCAGAGATGCCTCAAGGTAGAAGCCAAGGGCTTCCTCCAACAATTCAAGACAAGTTGGAAGAATGACTGGGGCCCGCAAGTGAGGCAGCCACAGGGACCCTCTATCAGTCAAGGTCTTTAATGTGCCTGGAGGTGACTCTCCGTTACTCACGGATCTTGCTGTTGCACAAACTGCATACAGGACCTGCGGCTTCTGTGCAAATCAGAGAAGTGCAGGGGAAGCAGCCGCCAAGGAGGACAGAGCTCAGTCAGGAGGGCAACTGGCTCCTTGGTGTGGGTGTGAGGTCTGTTCAGCCTGGCAGCTAGTGAGCGCTCCTGGGTGCAGATAAAGAAGGGGAAAGAAACTACTTGAGAGCCTCTCTTCCTCCCAACTCAGATTTTTGAGGAGCAAACCAGGAAATCCAACCAGGCTTCAGAAGAAACTTTCTGGCCATCAAAACCACTTCACTATCTTCGCTGTTTAATTCCTTTCTTCACCCACCGACACCATCCATCCGATCCAGAATTCCCTCACTCTTATTTCAGTTGGGTTCCTAATCGTTTTATGAAAACAGTGTACTTAAAAGTATTTTCTTAAGGTTTGTAATGTGTGTTTGCTTTATGTCTTCATTCTAACGTGTTTGCAATCGCTCCGCTCCAGGAAGACCTGAAATGCTGTCTTGTGAGCATGAAGTGAACAGGCTGTTTTGCTCCAGCCACTTTTCTTGTACAACCACGTGGACAGACTAGATGTCCTCGAGTCTTTTCCATCTTCGGTTTCTATGACTGTGGAATAAATGTTCAGATAGAAACTTCCCTGTCAATGGGCTGCTGGCATTGTCTTTGGGGAGTCATGTGCTGATGTGGTACCGGCGCCCTCCTGACAGGTAGCCCAATAATGCTGCGACCTATGCTTATTTCCTTGGTATAATCCAGAGTGGCACAAGGTCTGCTCAGAGCCCTGGCATCATGAAGTAGAACAAAAACGGCTTCATCTGAGACCCTCAGGAAAAAAGCCACCATATTAAGACAGCCCTGAAAAACTCTGCCCTTCCCATCCTTGTTTAGGAATTCAACAAATGCCTGTGAAACAGCTTATGTTTATGTGCCAAGGGCTGGGACACTGTGGTGAATGAGATGGGCATGGCCTCTCACCTCAGAGACCTTCTCACTATTTGTACTTTTCACAGCCCATAAGCAGGCAATACGGTAAGAGCTAACATTTATTGATCACTTATTTTATAAAACGTGATCCCACTTAATCCTCATTATAAGCTCATGGTACATGTACTCTAGACCTAGTCTAGAGCAGATAAACTAGACCTCTAGTTTACAGGTGGAAAAACTAAGGGTCAGGGAATTAAATAAGCTGTCTAAGGTCACCCAGCTTGTCATAATCATAGCAGAGATTCTTTCTGCAGGCAGTGCTTCCAGAATGACCATCTAGTACTGTTTGGATGCTGATCATGCCTTGCAGCCTGTTCTCCCTCCAACCCCATTCGTCCTTCTGCCAATTGCCTCTGGCTGATGCCTCAGCCTGGCTTCCAGCTCTACACAGAGGGAGCTTGATATGGTCACTGCACCTGCAGTGTTCTGCTGAACCCCACACTTCAAATAGCCCCCGAGACTCAGAGAAACAGGGTTAGGCACCCCTTTTTGCTTTCTAGTCCAACCAAGGGCTGGTATAAACATAGCTGCGAACCCCTCAGCAGTCCTGCAGTGTCGGGCCTCCTCTGTCTCTGACAACTCGGGCAGCCGTAGTTGCTGGCAAACTTGCCGTCGTGAGTCTGCTGGCTGGGTGCATTCTTCACACGTCTTCTTTTGGAATATACCCGAGTCTCAAAAAATCCTAAACCTACTATGACCTAATTCAACCGCCAACTTACCCGAGGATGTTCTGCATCCTGCAGCCATTCATTTGTTGCGTGATTTCAGCCAGACACTGGGGCTAGCTGCTGGAGACAGAAAGATAAAAATGCAGATTCCAATCCCATGGAACTCAGGTCCACTGGGGAGACACACACTGGCAAAACCATGTGGTCTGTAACCAGATACAGAAATGCACACGGGTACTGTGGGGACAAACATTTCTATGCACGTGCACACATGTGTGGTGGAGGATACAGGCAGCCCAGGTAAAAAAAAAGCAAATGCAAAGTCCCAGTGCTGGGAAACTATGGTTATCAGGCAACTTAGGAACATCACATGGTTCAATGTGAAGAGGAGTATATTTAAAACGTCAGAATCCTCACTACTGGGTGGAACTGCCTGTCATTCACATGCATTTAGTTTGTTTGTAGGACAAAGAGCAAACGAAGTTAGATTTTTGAGGCTTTGAAATGCCTTAGCCCTATCATTTAACCAGGACCAGTGGACTTAGAGACAGACGTATAGAGACAAACATACGTGGCCTAGATTCCAAAGAGAATATCAGTCTTATCCCTAGAAATAGGAAAACAAATGTAGAAGAGAAATGGACCCCTGAATTTCTTTATTAATATTAAAAGTTACTATTTACCCTGGCTGGTGCACAGTGGATAAGGCGCCGGCCTACAAACCCAAAGGTCGCTGGTTCGATTCCCAGCCAAGGCACATAACCAGGTTGCAAGTCAGGCCTCCAGCCAGGTCCATAGCTGGAAGCAGGTGAAAGGCAACCGTACATTAATGTCTCTCTCCCTCTCTGCCTCTCTCCTTTCCCTGCTCTCTGAACATAATAATCTTTTTAAAAAGTTAAAAATAAAAGTTATTATTTAGCAGTGCCTGGCACCTGCCCCTCATAACCTGCCACCCCAAGTAGTCTGTTTGCCCCCAAGCCAACAGAGTTATGTTCAAAATTGCCCTGTAAGCACAGAGCAGCAAGGGAAAATATCATATTGCTGACTACAAATGCATTATGTCCAGCAGCAGGGCCTGGCCTGACCCTATTGTGGCTGTGTGTGTGTGTGTGTGTGTGTGTGTGTGTGTTGGGACAGGAGGATGAGGAGCTCAAGGGACCCTGTGACCCCTCTGATGAACTATAAGATTCCCCAGTTAAACTAGCTTCTTAACTCCTACCACATGACTGTGCAATTTATCACAAGTTTTGCTAATTATAGGCAGTGACCACAAAGGGACATGGAGTTTGTCCCTACCTATCTGCTAGGACAAGTGGTGATCCAGAAGGGATCCATTTTATGCAACCCCATGCCAAAGATATATGAGACTTCAGGTTGGCTGGTTACAGTAACTTTTAAATTCAAGAACTTGCAACTTAAAGTGCCAGGCAGCCTTACTACTCCCTGGCAAACAAATCACAATCTCCTACCTGACCCACAGTGAACTATGGAGGAGAACCAGGAAGAGTCAAATAACCCATCATCTTTTTAGGCATAATCTCTCCCCAGAACAGACTCGATAAAACTAGGAGAAAAGTATTTCAATCAATCAAAGAAGTAAATAACTTAATCACAGTTAGTGTCTTAATTTGATTATTTCTGTTCAAGAGACTTCTAGAACAACAGGTATAAATCAACTCATAATGACAAATACAAGTTTTCAAAGAAAAACACAAACATAAAAGCAAACTCAATCCTTCTTTATTTGAAGCTTATGGAATATAAAGTTTTACAAGAAGATTACGGAGAATCTTCTGGAAAACAGGGATCACAGCCACCTCTGTGGAGAGGCTGATGAGAGAAATTCATAGCTCACTTAGGTCTCCCTAAATCGAGTTCCAAGAGTATCCAGATGTGTTACCATCTCGGTAGTGGTCCCATCCTCTCCAATCTTCATTTCATTTTAAACTAAAAGGAGCTACAGTGTCTGAAATAAATGGGTCTCAAAACATGTAAAGAATTTAATGAGTGGAACATTCAAAATGTAGAAACTTCAACAAGGAAGCCAGCTGACCTTAACAAGTTACTTTGTTAGTGAATAAAAAAATGACTGTCACTTTGGAAATAATTTCACTGTGGCTTCAAACCATCCAGGAAAGAGTAACACAATTATAACATTTTGTAACCCAAATTTACAAAAAGTTTACTATCCAGGTCAAGAAATGTTTGTGTCCATTTCTAAAAGATCACACACACATTCCTTCCCCGAATAGCCATGTGTCTCATCTGTTCTCTATTCCCTTCTCCATGCCCAGAATCCCAATTTCACTTCTTCCGGTGGCGTGGACAATCCAAGATTTTACAGTGAGCCTGAAGAAGGAAATGTCGAAAAGTCTAAAAGCGGGAAATAAACAAGGCTGGCAGGGAGATAAGAGGTGTTTGTTTCTAATTCATTCTATAACCTAAGACTTGCATTTACCAGTCCTTTCCCCTAGTGTCTTCTAGCTATTAGAGAGCCTAGAGGTCAAGTCTGTGAAGGACTGGTAGTTGACAAAGTGCCCTGTGACAGTCAAGGAGGGAAGAGGTAGAGGTTTGATGATGAATGAGAAAGTGCCTGTCGAGCCAGCCCCTCCTCTCCTCCTGGCTTGGATCAACCAATGTAGATGCGATGGAAATCATTGGCTCCAAAAGCAGCGTTACACTTGGGACATTTGCGCTGGCGGGTATCATAGCGTGTCTTTACACACTCAAAGCAGAAAACGTGAAAACACTTGGTAAGTACAGCATCCTTTTTACGCATGTTGCAGCATGGACAGGTCAGGCGTGCCTAAAAAGAAAGAAGCCAGAGTCTGAGAAACCACAAAGGTTTATGATCCAAATGGCTTGCACACATAAGCAAACAACAACAAAATCCACTAGGCGCTAAGTATCATTTTTCTCCCCTAAAACAAATTATTCTTTGGTTACCTTCATGTAAATAAGTTCAATATTTAGTCTCCCAGTCTGTTAGCAGGCCACGTCAGACCTTAATTTAAAAAAAAAAAAAAGACACAAAGCAATCACTGAGGTAGATTTTCTTACCTTGTAATCCTTAATCTCCTCCATCAGAATCTCATCGCACTTGGGTACATTATCTGGTTTCTTTGTGGTCTCCAGCTTCCTTCGAAGTCTGGAGATGTCCTCCTGCAATAGGACAGCACAGCTATTAGCCACACTCCCCCAACCCTGCCACTTGTGAGAAAAATACTGCTCCACCTTGAACTTTCTGTGTGGGAGGAAGTCCTTTCATGTTCAATTGTCATTTAGGAATGTAGAAAATTGCAAATGGTAAGATATTTTCTTTTGTTTCAGAACAGGTAGCTGTGATCATATCACCAAACTTGAGTTGCATCTAATTATGGTCAATTTCAGTACTGTGAAAACACAGTCTAAGAATTTAAAAGGACAAAAACTTGATGGGCCACTTTATTTTAAGACAATTAACTATAAGCTGAAAATAGAATGGATTAAAATAATTCACAGACTTATGGGTAAGACTAGAAAAGTATCATGAAAAATAGGTGATAAGCAAAAACATGAAAAATTATAGGAGAGCTTTAACGTCCTCTAATGTAGGTATGTTGCCACTAATTTATGAATCCATTCATTTATTAACTATTTACTTCACATCCATTAGGTGTCAGGCACCATGGCAAGCTTTGGGGATATAGCAGCGAAGAAAACACACTCAGGTCTCTTCACCTGAGGAACTTCAGTCAAACAGGAAGTGACAGACTTAACACCAATGACTCTTTCATAAGATGGGTCATTTGAGAGCTCAGAAAACACCTAACAAATAAAATGTAAAGAAAAAAGAACTTTTCTTACCTGGGCTCGTTTGAAATTAAACATGTCCTTTTCTTTGGTGACACTGTTTTCCACGATCTCATCCTGAAAATCATGCAACTTCTTCTGAGCCAACTCCAACTGTGCTTTGAGGTCATCTGCAAGCTGGGCTGCCTCCATTGCCTATGTGGGATGTACAAATAATGCCATCTTAGCACCTCTTACCACTTCCAGTGAGCCAACATGTTAACCCAAGTCCATGGAATAAGGTGAGCCTATAATTACATCAGCGTCATACTTATGTGTTCCGCTGAGACTAATCGTTACTTTAGCTTGCCAAGTAATCAATCATACCTTGCGCTTATTCATCTCTAAGGCTTGGGTCCTAAGACCCAGCTCCTTCTCCCCGGTGCCAATGTTGCTCTGTAACAGATGCTCCTTCTCTTCCAATTTCCTCACTACCTGTAACTGGGCATCAACCTTGGAAAAAGAAAAACAGATTTTAACACAAACAGGAAGAAAAAAAAAAAAAAAAAAAAAAACTACTAGGCTCTCTTAATCCACAGTCCCACAAAAGAGAATCTGGTAGAAATCTCAGACCACTCCTGACTTTACCCATGAACCCTGCAGATTAGGATAATTAAAAGCTTCACTTTCAACACACAAAAATTCATTGCTATGATTCAACGAGTCTGGGAAACCATAAGAAAGACTCTCTCCAAATTGCCAAGAACAGGATGTTACATTTATAATTATTTAGCTTCTCTAGCTACTCAATCCTTAAATCCTGGCAGTTCATACTAGCACATGGAAATCAGAGCTCAAACAAAGTCCAAATGTATCTTTTTCAGAATGACTAGAGTTTCAAAAGTAGTCTTGAAATTCATGCACAAAAAGGAATCAAACAATATTAAGGAGTAAAAAGGAAAGTCACACCCCCACAAACTCTGACCCCAACACCCAGAATTAACGAGGTAACACTCTTACCGCTCCTCATGCCACCTTCCAGAAATCTTTAAAGTACACAGCACATGCACACAAACAGATGCATTTTTAACACAAAAAGGGATAATAAACCACTTAATGATATATTCTGGCCATTTTTCCATATTACCAGGCCCATACCAGCTACACTGTACTCCTTTGTAAGGATGTATAATTTATTTACCAGTCATCTAATGATGTACCTATATTTAGTTTTCTATTTTTCCTGTTACAAAAAAGAAATGCCATAATCATCATTTTTAATGCATATTCTCATGTAGAAATTACCCTACTTCAACAGAATTCTGGAGAGCTCTATTCATTCTAATCACCTGAGTCTTCAGAGTCAAAACCTGGTCAGCCAGCTCCTCCTTCTCTTCTTTAAGCAACTTATGGATCTGATTGGACTTGATACGCTCTGACATGAGCTTGAAGTTGGCATCATCCTTCTCCCGCAACTGCTGCATCAAACGGATATTTTGCTCCTGCATGTCTTCAAAGGCCTGGCCTGTGACATCCATCTCAGAGAGGAGAGCTTCTTCCTCCTAAAATGAGGAGGAAAATGCTTCCATCATAGAATCATCTGACTTCAAAAAAATGAGCACAAGCAACTAAACTTCCCCGCTTTTCACTCAAAAATAATTTAACCTAGTGACAAAGAGACACTTACAGTTTTACGAAGCTTCGTTTTGTCACCATGTTAGCCCCAGCTATGCGGAAGCCCTGTGATCTGAAGCCACTGGCACTGATAATTGCTTTGACACCATTAGTTAGTTGATCTGTTCTCCAAGTCAATTGGACACTAGAATCTAGCAAACCAATCAAGAAGCAGTTGTCTAGAACTTCTAACAAAGAAACCTTACATTTTCTCATCCTTTTCATAATCATCATACTGAACTTAACCTACAAACTTTCCAACAGTGTTACATAACAATCTGATAGGAGAACATGCCTAGAAGAGTTTTCTTACAGTTGTATTATTTTAAATGATCATCTTTTCACATGTTTAGTTCATAGAAAAAAAATACAGATGACTCTTATTCTGGTACTTTGCCTATATTTCTATTAGGTTAGTGGATTTTCTTCCCTATCATTTTCTAACCCATTATTAACCAGAAATTTTATACAAAATCTAGTGCAGGTGGAAACACGACTTAACTCATGTAGCAAACTACACCCATCTGTTCATCAACACACTGTTGACCAGCAAAATCTAATGCAAGTGAAAGCACAAGTTAACTCGTTATTGGTCAACAACATCTGGGCTCAAAAACATAGGCAACGATGTGTTAATATATTAGAAAAATAAGCTCTTTTGAAATAATAAGTTAGAATTTTTCCCCTGCTTGTTATTTATCTTTTGGCTTTGCTAACAGTGATTTTTGTCATATAGAAGTTTTGTGAGGCTTTTTCTTCCCAAGTCAAAACCATCAGTCTTTTCTTTCATGTTTTTAAACATTTATAGCTAGAAAGGTTTTCTCCACTCCAAATTTTTAGGGAGAATTGACATTTTTAGAGTTGTCCTATATAAGAGTTTAATGTGTCTTTCTACTTATACTAGCACCTACAGAAGTACAATTTCCTGATTATTTGAACAGGAGAGAGAACAATCAACAGATTTAATGAGTCAAAAGACCACTTTTTATAAAAGGAATGTATGTAGATTTTAGTAAGTTCCTCTTTTAAAGGTCCTTAATGATCTAGTCACCATTAGAACTACTTCATTTCATTGTCATTTTGCTATTTCTTAGACACAGTGAAGGTATTCCTCATGATGAATTTAGATGGTTTTCCAACCATTTTTGGTTTATTGCTGAATGTTAATACGTTCACTGGGACCTGAAGAAATACATGCTCATTATCAAAAGGGGAAAAGTCTCTCCTGTTCCATAACCCAAAAACAATCACAGTTAATACATTAGTTATGTATGTATAACCTTCTGGGGGCATTTGTTTTTCTTAGTTTCATATATTAATAATCATCTTGTATATAAAATTTCATACTCAAACATACATACATATAAGAGAAAAAGGTATTTTTAAAAAGGGCTGGAATGAAAGCGCAAACTTCACTGTCAACAACTTACTCGCCCGATAACAGCGATCTCAAAAGCTAACGAACAGAAGCGAACGTGCCCACCTGCTTGGCCATGGCCAGTTTCTTCTGCAGGTACTCTATCTGCTCCTCCACTGCCCGGATCTTCCTCAGCGCGTCCTCATCGGCCATTTTCTTGTTCTCTTTCTTCTCCTTATCCTCTAGATCCTTGAGTCTTTGCCTTAGATCTTCCAACTACAGGAGGAAAGGAATCACACGAAAAGAAAGAAAAGGCTATGATAAAATTTCAAAAATCAAGCAATATTGCACACAGATGGGAGGGCCCATAGCATCAAAAAAGCCTTTACAGAGTCAGAACGGAGGTAAATGACATCGCAGTGCATCACATCACAGCACTTTTAACATCACTCCATCCCAGCACCACATGCTTATGGGAATAAGCAACATTTATGAGAACTGCACGCATACTCTTCTCTAGAATAGTAGTGCTCAGCATTTTTGTCTCCCTTAGGTTCCAAAATGTTAAGAGAATAAGACAGTGTTCCCAAAAGTAATCAGAATAAAGAATCTTTACAATAATTTTTATGGGCAAGAGTGGATAAAAAGTTGAAAAGACTACACCTATTGCCAGTAATTTTGATATGCCTTACCCACCACCTAGTGGAGAATACAAAAATCTCTACTTTAGATGGTCTTTGAAAGGGAAGGAAATGTTGCTAAGTTTTAAACACTCTCTTTAAAGAGTAAGAAACTGCATCCTTCACAAGTTGAAGGTAAATCCCACAAATAAAGACTGTAATGATGGGTGATGGCCGACTAATCACCTCTGCCTTAGACTTCTTCTCAGCTGCCATGAGCTGGACTTTGTCTCTCTGTTCCTTTGGGGCAGAGCGGTACATATCCAGCAACAGCTTCATTTCCTTCTGGCTCTCCTGTGCCTTCCTAGAGTGAGAGGAGAGGAAGGGGAATGGTATAATGAGCAAATGAAGGGCACCAGAGCAAAGGAATTTCGAATTGAACAAAATGTTTTACCAAGTTCTATTTTACACTTTGTATCACACATCTAAGTTGGTCCAAAGGCTGTGAGTTATTGTTAAGCTGATTAACATTGTATCATACATCTAAAATATAAAACTTGCAGACTATCAAGAGACTTCTGGACATACCCAGTAAGTACAGAAAAGTAGGTATAAAGGAATCCTTTCTCCCTGCAGACCAAGCTCTCTAACATAAAGCTAGCAAATAAACACTTGTGGCCCTTACTAAACAGGCCAATTTCTGGGCTGTCACTCTTTGAAACTGATCTTCAAAAGGTATGAGCTGGACCACCTGGCTGGTAGCACAGTGGTTAAGGCACCGGCCTGTGAACCCAAAGGTCGCAGGTTCAATTCCCCATTCAGGGCACATAACCAGGTTGCAAACCAGGTCTCCAGTCAGGTCTGTGGCTGGAGGCAGGTGAAACACAACCATACATTGATGTCTCTCTCTCCCTCTCTGCCTCTCTCCCTTCCCCTCTTTCTAAAAATAATGAAATAAAATCTTTAAAAAAAAAAAAAAAAAAAAGGTATGAGCTGGGATCCAGGATTGTATTTTAAATAAGTCACCCAAATGATTCTGATACCACACTTGAAAAAACCCTTTGTCTTAAAGAGACCAAGGGGATGATAGAAAAAAGGGGGGGAGAGAAAATCAAACAGTTAAAATATACTGCTATTCTAAGCCCTGGTGGGTAGCACAGTGGATAAGGTGCCAGCCTGCAAATCCAAAGGTTGCTGGTTTGATTCCCAGCCAGGGCACATAACCAGGTTGCAAGCCAGGTCCATGGCTGGAGGCAGGTGAAAGGCAACCATACATTGAATTTTCTCTCCCTCTCTGCCCCTCTCCCTACTTCTCTCTCTGGAAATAATAAATAAAATCTTAAAAAATATATATACTGCTATTCCTAGATTTCATAGTTAAGCGATTAACCATCAGCCAAAGACAGAAACTTCATTTCTTCATCTCTAAGTTATCAAATCTCTTACACTATACTTTTATATACCAAAGTTCAAATGTCTTTAAGCATAACGGTCCATCAAATCCAAACATCAGTAAGGCGTAAACATGACCAATGTGAGGCAAGGAGTAACCAGCTCTTCTAGAGAAGTTATTAAATCAGCAATATGTACGGTTTGACAGTGCTTCATTGCCCTAAAGGTCTGTCTTACTTTATTGCTTGTGGCAATAAACCTTCTAAGGGCCCTAACTGGTGTGGCTCAGGGTTGAGCGTTGCTCCTCAGACCAAAAGGTCACTGGTTCAATTCCAGGTCAGGACACATGCCTGGCTTGCGGGCCAGGTCCCTGATTAAGAGGCGTGCAAGGGGCAACCAACCAATATTTTATCTCATACTTCAGTATTTCTCCCCGCTCTTTTTCCCTCCCTTCTCCTATCTCTAAAAATAAATAAAACATCTTAAAAAATACATAAATGACCTAAGAAATCTCTTGAAATGAATTGATATGTACACAAACTAGCTAACTGCCAGGCAAACAGCTCAATATTGTTCAAATTATAGTGATACTTACTCTACCTAATTTAAATGACAATTAATGCCAGCAATCTGTCAGTGGTTAAATTCAGTAATTCTCATGAGTGTTACTTCATCATGACACCCCTTCCCTTAACTTGAATTCAGGAAAAATAAAGCCATGACCATGGGGTTTACCGAGACCTGCCCACCTAAACGGACCACACAGTAGCCATGCAGGTCGCTGTGGCTGCACCCCTGATCAAGAATTGAGGTCACATTAATTGTGCATTTAGTTACACTCAAAGTAATACAATTATCCAATAAGCCATGCCATCGACTGAACATCTCATGCACGATGTCCTAACCTTAGCTTTTGGGTCAGAAAGTTACTCTAAACATTGCTCTTACTTGAGTTCAATCTTCAATTGTTTGATAATTTCTGCTTCCTTTTTCCTTCCATCATCGTGTTTCCCTTTCTCTTTATCCTTAGCCGACTCTCTCTCTTTTTCTGACTCTTTCAGTTTCTGCTTCTCTCGTTCTCTCTCCTTTTCCTTCTCCCGCTCTCTTTCTCGCTCCCTCTCTTTCTCCCTCCTTTCTCGTTCTCGCTCTTCCTCGTCCCGTTTGGACTTCATTTCATTGACTTCCTCCTGAGGTGCCTTTGACGTGGACAACTGGGCAGATGAGTCCTCGGGATCCTGTTTGACCTCTGCAGGCTCATCCTTAGGGTCCTCAGTGCTAGACTGAGACTGCAGGAGGGCGCTCCCACTGCGCAGGCGTGTCTGGGAGGGCAAAGGGAAGAAGCGCATCACTTACCGCAACCACACTGCTTTCCTCACTTAAAAACAGCTTAACAAACTGAACAGCAAATACTTATTCTACTCCTCCTAGTTACCTTGTTCAGGTCTGACTGGGCTTCTCTCAGTTTCCGCTTATACCTTAGGACCTCCCCCTTCAGCTGGTGATTGTGATTCTGGAGGCTACTGATGAGGTGGCGCATCTCCCTGTTAATGGGGCCTGAAATACGGCAACAGCATGTTGTTAAAAACTGCGGTAGGCAGAGGTGTAAGGAAGAAAGGACAGAACATGCATATCAGGGACTCTAAGAGATAGGGAGAACTGCTGAAAGAAAGAGTCCTCAGAACATGAAAAAAAAACTGGCCAATTTGAGTTAAAAACAAACGCTGAGACTGTGAACCAAAATGAATGACAGGATTTGACTTCAGGTTCTTCAGGACTTCTGCACTCCAGTCGGTGCTAACAAATGCTAGTGACCGTGTTGTGTCTTTCAAGGAGAGCACTTGCAGCGGCCACACTGTAGGGAGCAGCAGTGATGGCTGTACCTGCTTGTTCGTTGGCAGCGAGGGTCTGCTCAAATTCTATCCTCAGCATCTCATATTCCTTGCGGACCTGGGCCAGAGTGTCTTCTAGCTGGATCACTTCAGTCCTTAGCTTCTTATGAAGACCAACCTCATCTCGCTGCACACAGAAAAAAGAACCAATCAGAAATTCTTATCAAAATGTGGAAATAGCATCACATTATATTCCCTAAATTCGATCTTTATAGATTGAAAAAGAAGAAAAAAAGAAAACAGCAAGAGAAATATGCTCTGAAAAGTTCCAGCTCAATTAATACTTAAAAGCACCAGAGTTAAAAAACACTAACTTGAGAATCAACTGGACAGTAAAGAAATAAGGGAAATGGTCCCTAACTCTGAGAATGTTACAATTTAGTTGGAGAACTAAACAATGAAACAAAATATAAGCATATATAAAGTAAGATATTAAATTCAGTTCATTTGGCAGAAATATATCAAAAGACAAACTATAAACATTATCTTAAGGACTAAGGAAGACACTGAAATGAACACATAAATAAAAGTTTCTGCCTTTAGCCCTGGCTGGTGGCTCAATGGATAGGCGCCGGCCTGCAAACCCAAAGGTCACTGGTTTGATTCCCCAACCAGGGCACATAACCAGGTTGCAAGACAGGTCCCCAAGCAGGTCCGTAGCTGGAGGCAGGTGAAAGGCAACCACACACTGATGTTTCTCTCCCTTTCTTCCTCCCTCCCTGCCCTTCTCTCTAAAAATAATGAATAAAATCTTTTTAAAAAAGTTCCTGCCTTTAAAACAAGTATTTACATAGGTATTATAAACTACGATGGCTTGTAAGCAGTGGTGTAGCTTCTACCCACCATTCTCCCCCATGCGTACAAGGCTCCAGCCAGCAGGTATTTTTGTATCTGCTTTTTTCACTGCTGAATACCTTTCTCCTATTTTATCTATCAGTAAATGTGTATTTATCCTTATGATTCATACTTCATTTTGGCAAGTGGAAACAAGAAGGTTCCAGGTCACATCAGATGCTATCTCCTTTATCACTGCACCTGTGGGATGTGCCTCTACTGTACCACACTGCATTCTAATGGATCTGTTCTCCCCATTAAGTTGTATGAATTTTGATGGCAAAATGCCCACTAACTGGCAGATTAAGGACCTACAGCCATTCTATAAGTGTTTACTGAATGAATAAGAGATTAATTACACATGGGAGGATAAAATTAAAACTGTATGAAGCAGAAAAAGCTTTTGTACAGAAGACAAAGCTACTTGTTACCTCAATGAGTTCCACCTGGCGCTGGTGGGTCCCCCTGGTGCCATGGAGCAGGGTCCGAGCTTCATCTAAGTGCGCTTTCAACTGCAGGCTCTCGTTGTAGAGGACAGAGAACTGTGACTGCATGCAGCGGTATTCCGGAGTTTCTTTGACCACTTCCTCCACTGCGCTCCGCAGTTCCACCTTAGGAGGACCCAAACAAAAGCAAGTCAGAAGCAGAATCTTGCATCTGCACAAGTAATGAAATCTATCTTTCTTTCTTTCTTTCCTTCCTTCCCTTCCCTTCCTTTCTCGCTCTCTCTCTCTATTTATTTATTTAGAGAGGGGACGGGAGAGAAGCAGAGAAGGAGACAGACATCAATGTATGGTTGACTTTCACCTGCCTCCAGCTAAGGACCTGGCTGGAGACCTGGCTTGTAACCTGGTTATGTGCCCTGGCTGGGAACAGAACCAGCCACCTTTGGGTTTGCAGGCTGGCACCTTATCCACTGTGCTACCAGCCAGGGCAGAAATGAAATCTCACTCACTGATGTCCTGCATAACAGACAAGCTTTATGAAGATTATGAAGTAGGTCTACTGACTCCTCTGGTTATGTAAAAGCTACCTCAAATTAAATTAGACTACCTGGCAGTTGTTACCTGGGACCTGTGTTCTTTCCTCTACCCAAGAATTGTTTTAATTGAAAAGTGCTTTACATTATGTGTCAACCTAGATCCAAGGATACTAAAAAAGTCCTGTGAAATCTCTCAAATCTAGGGACAGCAACTAGCACCATAAAATTTGTCAGGATGCTTATTTTTTAATTTTCTAATTTATTTTTTTGAAAATGAAAAATTTGTTTTAAGAATTTTTTTTATTTTTTAATTCATTATTTTTAGAGAGCAGGGCAGGGAGGGAGGAAGAAAGGGAGAGAAACATCAATGTATGGTTGCCTTTCACCTGCCTCCATCTATGGACCTGGCTGGAGACCTGGCTTTGCAACCTGGTTATGTGCCTTGACTGGGAATGGAACCAGGGACCTTTGCATCACAGACCAGTACCTATCCACTGTGCCACACCACCCAGGGCAAGGATGCTTATTTTAAGAACACAGCTGAGGACCCCAGTCACTAATTTTCTTTAAAACGATAATAGAAAAATAAATATTTTTGACATTGTATCAAAAATAATTATGCTTCTCCTAAGCAACTGTCTGCTTTAATTACCAAAATACAATAGATTTAACACAGGTTGTTTTTGTGGTTTTTCAGTTTAAATGTCTTTATTCATATAGTTACCTATAAATAAATCAAATTACACAAAGATAGGTGGCTGTGGTTGAAACAGAAATGGAAGACTTTCATAATTCACTTTCTTCCCCCCAAGAACCTAGGGTGAGAAAATTCCAATGGATAGGTTTGAAAACCAACAGGATCGCTGACCAGTTTTCTTTCTCTGTTTTGGCAGCTAGACTGCAGAGTCCAACTCTGTGGCCCACACCTGGTGGTCACTGACATGTGAGTGGCCTACCCTCTTATTGCATGTACACACTCCTGGCATATATCTCGTGTACAAGCCCCATTTGTTAAAAATTCTCAACCAAGGGTATTTTTATTTATTTTTAGAGAGAGAGGAAGGGGAGAGAGAGGGAGAGGAGGTAAAAGAGACAGAAAGAGAAAAATCAATTTGTTGCTTCCCCTACACACCCTGACTGGGAATTAAACGCATAACCTTGGTAGGTGCCCTGACCCAGGATCAAATCTGCAACATTCTGGTTTACAGGATAACACCCCAACCAACTAAGCCACCCAGCCAAGGTACAGCCCCATTTTTTAATCCATTTTGGATCCTCACCCTAGTTTATCCTACTCCTCATTTTTCTCAGCAATCCTAAATTAGAGTACCTTGATACAACCTATATATCTTTGTAGGTTGCTTTAAATCTTTTTCAGAAAGGCAGGACACAAATATATAAGTACGGAAGTAAATAAATACACCAATTTTTCTTCACAAATTATGTGGGTTCACAATTATGTACATGAGTTGTCAGCAAAATGTCTCACTGCACTCCTCATGAGAGATGCCTTCTACCTTCAGCTTTTCATTTTGTGCAGTGACCTCATCCAAGTCTTGCCGAAGTTTATCCAGCTCACAGTGACGGTTCTGAGCCAACTCCTTGTTCTCCTCAAGCTCTGCATTCATTTCCTCAAACTGGAGAGAAGTAGAAAAATAGTAAAATGAGAATAAAGAATGAGAATTTTTCAATCATTCCCATTCCTAACTTTCTGTCCTCACTGACCTACTCTCCCAGCAAAACCCTACTTTACCACTTGTGAGCACAATGCTAAGTACCTAGAATAACACTGACAGCAGGTCAAAGACACGTCCGAGTTACTGATTTTACCTTCCGAGCATTGATAGTGATCGTGCCACCATAGAGGCTGCTCCCTGCTCCATACACCTTGTAGCCTTTCGAATTCACCTACAGAGAAAATGAAGGTTCTTTAGTGAGAGACCCCAAAATTTCAGTCTGGTAATGAAAGTAGCTTCAGAGAAGTCCATTTGTCTCTAAAAACTACTACCCAAGTCCATACTTTCTGAGCAGACTCTTTAAAATGATTCTAGTCTCCAAGCAATGAATAAAATAGCACTTGCCCGTTCTAGGACTTCTGCCAAGTGTCGGTTGAGTCGCTGTTCCCGCTTCCGAATTTTGTCAATATCCCACTGCAGGTCATCGATCATGGACTCTAAGACAGACACTCGTGACTCAGCTGTCTCCACTTTACTCTGCAGCTTGGAGAACTACATCAAAAAAAAAAAAAGGCATTCAGAACAATATAGCCAAAAAAAAAGAGCCTTACATCAATACCTTCTTCCCAATGCATAAGTATAAAAATGAAATTGCAGGTTTTTAAAAATAGTTCTGAATAAGTTAAAATCATGAATACCAGAGGAGTTGATAAGAAGTCTCATAAAAGACTACTTAAGAGTCAATAATATTTCTACCTTTAGGAAGTATCATTTCTCTAGATAGGGCAAAACTCACCAGAAAAATGTGTATTTTTTAAGATACAAAAGATAACATCTTTGATTTTATCAGATAACTATTGTAAGGAGACAAAATTTCAAAAAAAGACAGCTATCTTTACCCACAACTTTCCTTCCCACATTTCCACAAATGATAGCCCAAAGAAAACTATTTTCTTTTTTAAGCTCATCCCAGGACAATCTTGAATCAGACACTATAAAGATACAAAAATCTTTGCTGTACTGATTATTTAAGAGCTACACACCAATAGCATTTAATGCTTTAATTATAAAACTGATACATGTGTACATTAATCTATACATATCCCTTATGTTGGTTTCAAATGTGGCCCCAAAATTCTTTCACAGGCCTCCACGCAGGAGGTAGGGTTGTTGTTTCCTCTAGAGAAGCTGAGTCAAGTTTAGTGACTCCATGGAAATGCTACATAGCTTTGGGGTTATGTCTGAAAGGCTCTGAAGGTCCTGCCACATGTTCCTGGGACACTCATGCTCTGAAAGAAGTCAGCTGCCATATAAGCAGCCAACCCAAAAACTGCCATGTTGGAGAGGCAACTAGCAGGTGTCCCAGCGGACAATGGAAGCTCACAGATGACAGGCAGCAGTAACATCTAGCCACAAGGGCCATCTTGGACATCAGCTCAGCTGAACAAAGCAATGTCTTTCCCCAGCTACATAAAGCTAAGTGAGATTTGGGGAAAGGAAGGTTCTGTTGTTTTGGTAGCAACTAGTTTGTCTTAAAGCATGACCAAAGAGTTAGTTACTTTGTTTTTTTACTACATTCTAATTTATTTATAAGCACTGCTTTACTGCAACCCCTTTGAAAGTTGATGAGAATCCATGTGTATCAATACACATCCCAAGTCCTTCCATGCAACTGGCTGAGCACAGACCTGGCTCTGGGGTTTAGGAAACAAGGGCATACAGAAGACAGGCTTTGAAGTTAAACAGACCTATACCCCAGTCATGGTTTCATCACTGGCTGTGAGCCCACAGACCAGTTGCCAACCTCTTTGAACTTGTTTCTTCAGCAGTAAGGTGGGAGTTAACACTCACAGAGTACCTAAATGCTAGGCACAAAGTACATAAATGATAACTGAGGTGAGTCAAATTAAAGCAAAATATCCTTTAAACTAAATTACTGATAGAATGAGAACCAAGAGTATCAGAAGAGTCTCATAAGGTCTATCAACACTTATCTCAGTCATTTTACATAAGCAAAAATACTCAAATCTTGACACAGTTTGGTCATGGCACCATTTGAGCCCAAGTCTGGACCGAAAATCCACATTCCTCAACTTCCTAGGCCATTAATAATGCAGTAGTTCTGACAGCCCCATTCCAATTTCTACCAACCCTTTCCTCAGTAACACTGTACATGGTCTTTTACATTTGGGGTAATTCATTACTTGGGGGGTCTGGTGTGTTGTTTTGCAAGACAGTATTTCTTCCCCAAGGCTAAGATCCTAAAATGTCTGAATGCAGGCATGGTCAAAGACATATTCAGTGACTTTCTCCTTTTACAATACCTAGTCTCAGATTTTGATTTCTCAGTGCTGGTTGCTTTAGCCTAACCAGCAGGCTCTTCAATATGTAAACATAGGCTCTCTAGAGAAGGCGACCTTTGAGGCACTCAGAATTCTGAGTGTCTGCCACAAGAAACTAGAAACTACCCCTCTCCGTTCTGATCAAGTACCTCCTGAGACATGGTGTGATGCTTCTCCTGAAGGAGGTCTGTCAACTCCTGCAGCCTTATATTCTCTTGTGCAAGAAAGAAATCCAGCTCCTGCACTGCTTCCTCCACTATCAGGTTATCTGAAGGGAAAGAACTATAGTTTAGCACCTATAATGTCAAATTATAGAACTGTATATACCACTAAAGCATTAAATCTCACTTTATTTTCCAGAAAACGTCAAGAATTGGGGTTGTTTTTATTACCTGCACAAAACAGATTAACTACCCAGAGGTAAGATGACCTGCTTAAGGAAAAATGATCACAGAGCCAAGGTCACCTAACTCCTACCCCTTTCTATGGAGTCAAAAGCCCCGAGAAAAGACATGGAGACCCCTGACTGGTACAACTTAGTGGATTGGGCATCGTTGTGCAAGCCAAGGGCTCACTGTTTCAATGCCCAGTCAGGACACATGCCTGGGTTGTGGGCCAGGTCTTTTGTTGGCGGTATACAAGAAGCAACCAATTAATGTTTCTCTCTCACACTGATGTTTCTCTCCCTTTCTTTTTCCCTCCCTTCCCCCATTCTAAAATTAAATATTTTTTAAAGAAAAAAAATGGAATGTTTTTATAACTTTATTCAGATAAGGGACAACTACCCAAAAAATGAATTTCAGAAGAAGAGGTATCTCTAATCTTTCAGATTTAATAGCAAAAACTTTTATTTTATAAGGCTGTCAAAAACTGCTATTATTCATTAACACCAACATGAAGCATCTGTACAATGGGAGAAGGAAGGGGGCCGAGGAGCAGAAATTTCCTTATTCAAATGAGCACCTATAAAGTCATAAAGAATAAAGAGCATAGAGTTATTAATTATATCCTGGAATACAATGCTATGGGCACTCCTGACACTGAAAAACCAAAAGTACAGTACTACTTACAAAGAAGGCAATCTACAGAACTGATTATACCAAGTTAATAGGTTTAAAATTAGAGTCACAGAACACAATGCTCAAATCCGAATGTTAGTAAATGAAGCTAGATACTCTCAGGATACATACTTGCCCTTTAGAGAGAGGTGTCAGGAAGAGAAATTGTGCTCTCTCATGCTGCTCCTTGGCAGCACTCAGAAACAATATGGAACAGGTTGGTCGCGTGACGATCACTATGGTTTCCCCCCAGGATTGCCTATCAGAATCACTTGTGGAACTTTTAAAATCAGATACTTCCCTAGAATCCGTCCTATGCCTACTAAATAAGAATCTCCATAGGCAGGAAAAAAAGAAATTGAGTAATGCTCTGAAAACACTCAAGTGATTCATAACCCAAGTTAACAACTAGGGAATGGATTTTAGTTCTCTTAAAATTCTAAGGTATCAAGAAAAACAGAATACAATAAGAGCTCAATAAATATTTAGTGAATTAATAAACAAACTACTAAATGCAATTCTCTGAATCAATGATCAAATAAACACGGGGGGAAAAAGAACTGCCAAAACGTTAAGAGTTGATGCTACAATTCATACTTTATATATCGTTATCTCTTAGAAAGTTTAGCTTATCAATGGCCACTGCCCTTTATGTTATAATTAACTGCTTTGCAATTGGTAACTTATAATTGATTTTTTTAATCTAAACCTTACTTTAAAATGCATGCCATCAGGAAAATAATTTGAAAGTACTCTTTAATATACTACTCACCGTAGTTCCTTTCTAAAAAAACAACTATCTTGATATTCCTTTATAAAATCAAGTTTAACACTAAATAACCTTTGCATACAGCATATTACCTGCATGTAATATGTTCATGGCATATACCATAAAACATATGATCTATCCATGTGCCATTTTACTAGAATTTAACAATATTGGCTAAATGCTTGAGTACACCCAAGGGAGAAAAAAAGTCACACACAGCCTGGTTCACATTAGGTGACAGGGAAAAGTTAAAGTCATCCATTCACCTTTAACCAACCACCCACTAGATACTAGATACAGTGTTAGACACCAGAGGAACAAAGAAGAATGAGCCGAGGCACTGTACCAAGAGACAAAATTTAGCAGGGAACACACAAACAGATGTAATACATATATACGAAAGTCTGTTTATAATGGTTATCTTTGGGAAGTGAAATGGGAGAACTTTTATATATAGTCCACTTTTATGTTTTCCAGTTTGTATCCTTTAAAACAATGGTTACCCAAATAATAAAATACAGAAATACACATATAGAAAAGTAAAAGAAATCCTTGCCCAGCAAATTTTCCCACACCTTTTATAATAGCTTCTTCTTTTAATTCTGTTGATAATTTAACTCAAGTATCCTCAAAATCAGAATTACAGAGTCATAAAAATCGTACTGCCCACCCAATGGTTCAATCTCCATTACATTTATTTCTTTCAGAAATAAAAGGTTAAATATTTTAATGATAATCAGAGAAGTTCAAATATTATGACTAGACCAAATATTATTATTAAAAATATGAAACCAGGGCATTTAATAAGATCCAATCTAACTACACAAATACTTTACAATACTATAAAAATATAAATTTGTGCATTAATACTGAGTAGTATCATACTTATTTCAAATATTTTTATTCTAGACATTTTTCATCCATAATATTTTATTTTATCTTTTTAAACAGAGAGATCATTTAGTAAGTCTAAAACCTGGGCCAACTCTTTTTGAAATTATTAGATAACAGAAAATCAAAAAACAAGAATAGCCCTGGCTCAGTGGATTGAGCACTGGCCTGCAAACGGAAAGGTCACCGGTTCTGTTCCCGGTCAGGGCACATGCCTGGGTTGCAGCCTGAGTCCCTGGCTGGGGCCATTCAAGAGGCAACCGATCAGCGCATCTCTCACACATGGGTGTTTCTCTCCCTCTCTTTAAGAATAAAAAAAGAAAAGAAAAAAACAAACAAGAACATATTAACTGACTTTTTGAAGTCAAAAATAAGTATTCAACAAGGGAAATTTATTAAAAATATAATTACCAATATTTAAAATCTTATCACAAATAAATCCATGGTCAATATTATACAACTACACAGAAAAAGAGCCTTTTCTTAAAGAATAAAATTAATTCTCCTACTTATCAGAATGGGGCTGATAAAATCCTTTCTCAGCTTCTTACAGGATTGTGTGCAGCTCAAAATGTGAAGCCCTCGTAAAATACTAACATGCCACAATACTAGTATCACCAGTAACGTTGAAGATCAGGATTCCAAGAAACGTAATTAAAAATAAATGTGTAAGTTTGCAAAGAACAAATCAGCATGCAAAGGCGAGTTCTTGTTCCTCCCCTCTGCTCCCCATATCTCCTGGCTCTGGCCTCACCTCCACTGTTCAGCTTCCGGGATAAGAGCTCCACTTTTTCTCGCAGTTTATCATACACAGTCACAATCTGGGACACAGCTCGGCGGGAGGACTCCACACGCTCCTGCAGCTGAGACTCGATTTCTTCACTGGAACTGCTGGCCAAAGTAGCAAGGAAGGAGAAAGCTGGCTCTTGTCCTTCCCCTGAAGGACACAGCGGGAAAAAGAAAGTGCCCAAATTACTCAACTGGAAATATCAAAACCCATTTTTCCTCTTAAATGCAGTCTCAAAATTAAGGCTCTTAAAAAAAAAAAAACAACAAAAAAAAAAACCACCACGCACTGGTACATTCACAAGATACTCACCTCTGTCTCGGTCGTCCTTCCGTTCCTGATTGCTATCCGAGTCTGGTTCAGGCTCAGGCACAACGAGGGCTTTCCTTTCTGTGAGCAGGTCCCCCAGACCCTGCTCCAAGTCGTAACGTTTAAGGATGATACGGATGTTTTCATCAAACTGGAGAAGATCAGGTAGTTACAAAAAAACAAGACACGAATTCGGCAGTTATGAGAAAAACAGAAAGACACACTTAGGAAATGAAGAGAGTGCTAAGGAGAAGGAAACTAAAAATACGAGCAAATCAATGACTACCTGACTCCAGTAGCGGTTGACAATCAACAGCGAGGCATCATCCGTGGCCTGTCTACGTTCCAGCTTTTCGATGTGCTCACGGAGCTCATCCTCAATGGCCTGCCGCTGATCCACCATTTCCGCCAGCTTGCGATTTTTGGCTTGCAGTGTTCGAATGTCTGAATCCTCCTGCCCCAGGAATCAATCTTATTAGTCTCCACAATGAAATTAGACAAATCAGCTGTTGGATGCAACAGGCCTTATTAATTAGTTATTTCCTACGGACAAAACTATTCATTAAAAAAGCTTACATCATCAGCTAAGAAGTAGGTGCAGAAGAAATAAAGGATCTATGATGGTGGAAGGAGAAAATGATAAGCAGAAATATACTAGAACCTCCACCTCACTCACCTCACTGCTCTATTCATGTGTAAATCCACAAAGCTCTGCTACTGAGAGGCTCCACCACCCAGCGAGATCACCCTCCGCCCTGATCACCATTCATCCATCACCTAAGCTCTGGCCGTCATTCGTTCAAGACTTTGGCACCTGCATCCTTCTGTACTGGCCCAGTCCCTGCCACAATAAACGTGTGGACATGGGCACATGTGGACAAGCCACATCCTCTAGCATCTAAGCTGTATTCTGAACTCCTGAACTCCAATAATTAGCTCCTCTGCTGTGCTTCAACGATGCACTTCAAAAGCCACATCTTGGACTTCAGTCCGGAACTGTGCCACATCTGAAATCTTAAATTCCAACTTCTTTCCCTAAAAACACCCATATCTTTCCAGGCATCTCACACCCTTATTCCAATATACCAACCCTCATCTAGAGCTCCAAATGTTTGGATTCTCACCTTTCTCCTTGTCAGTCCCCTCTGTCTCCACTATATTCCATACCTTGACCACACCCTATAGTTTATTCTTGTCCTTAATCCTTTTATTTCACCTCTGCAAGCAAACCCAATCTTCCTAATCCACACATCTGACTATCCCATTCCCGTACCCAGTATGCTGAGACTCGTAGATAAGGTAATTAAGCCAGGGAAACTGCTGCCATTATAAAATAAATTCCTAACCTGAACAGGTCTTAAAATTTCTCTGGAAATGTTCAACAAGTGAGCTATCTCCTACTCTCCATCAAGACAATATCAAACTACCAAGCCCAACCTCCTCTCATGTACACGCAGCAGATGACTGCTTCCCATTTTAAAGACAAAATACCAGGTGTCAGATGGGAAGTTTCTTGATTCCCCATCTCCTTGACCCCTTCACACCACTTACCAACCTGTGCACATATTCTTAAAACCTCAACTTGTGCTCAGAATCCCATACCCTTCTGTTTCTGCAAAAGCATCACTCTACCAGTAATCCCATACCCCTCTGTATCTTGAACTTCTCTCTCCAGCTCCTTCCCTAGGATGGGGGGTGGGGCAGTACTCCAGGCAAAAGAAACTGGATCAGAAAGAGCAATTTTACTTTACCTAGAAATTAATGACTATTTTAAGCTAAGAGCTGGTGATTGGAGCACCAATTTGTTTTACCTTCCTCTTCGATTTTGGTTAAAATGTTCTTATATACTAAGAGTCAATAGTTTCCCTATGTACCAGTTAATTAATACCGTTAATCAACTGTATCTTCAACCTCTTTTCTGAGCACTTCTTCCCCTTCTTGCTCTAACTGAAACCTGGATGAAAACCCCACTTCCCTGCAGGCTTCTCCAGCAGTCAGTTTCTCTCCCATACACCTTGAAGCTCTGGGTCTGAAGACAGGCAGGTATGTCCTCCTTGTTTCCCAGCCACTTCCAGGCCATCATCCCACCTTCTTCCCTAACACCTCTTAGTTTTGCAGCTCATGCCATTGGTCTGTACCAATGGCCTTGCTGCACTCATGTACAAATGCCCAGGTCATTTCTCTATATTTCCTGAAGATTTAGCAACACTACTCTTGTCAGAGTTCTTACTGACTTCAATTTCTATGGTGCTGATCTTTCCTACATCCTCTACCTCCCTCCCCACCTCACCAAAGTCCCGGTAAGCTCTATTTCAAACACACCATTCTCCACAATTTTCACCTATTTTCCAGCTCACTCTCTCTAGTTTCCTGACTCCAGCAATTCAACTCCTCCAGGATCTACAATCCATTGGTCTTACACTTGTTGATGTCCTTCACTCCTCTCACTTCCTTAAAATTCCTTCCTTATCAAACTTAGATTCCATGATCAGTCATTAAAATCATGCCCTTTTAGAACTTTCTTTTCGTTCATTATACCATCTGGTAAAAACCCCAATCCTGGTAACATCCAACTCTCCACCTATGCCACATAGGCCTACATCCAGGCAGCTGAATGTGACTAGAAAAAATAAAGCATCATGCCTACTGCACTCGCCTTTATCTCATGGTAACAAATTCAACCAAGTCCTCAGTGCTGAACAGCAAGCCTACTCCACCTCTAGGTCATTCTCTTTTCAGGACAACAACTTTATCCCTTCTCCTGTCTCTTCAACCCTTCAAAACTTTCTCCTCCATCCTCACTCTACATCTTGCTTCTGATTTCACTGAAACAAGAAAATAGCAATCAGAAGAAAGCATCCACATCTATCTCCCATAACCACAACTGCTGACCTATCTATTTAAATCTCTCCCCTTCCTCCTCCTGTGGCTGGCTATCTCTGGAAAAGCTGCCTCTGTTCTCCTGCAGGCCAATTCCGCCACCTGTGCATTCCATTCCATTCTCTCTCTCACCTATTCAAGGAAATCGCACCACTGTCCCCTGTTAGAGCTACATCAACAATTTGATCTCCTTTACCCAATCATTTCAAGCAACACATAAATATGCTGTATTTCCTACTTAAAACGAATCTATATTTTTTAATCTTCCCTCAAGCCTACATTCCTCTCTGGCTGGTTACTCCCACTATTTTTGTTGTTGTTGTTGTTCTATTTTTATATCAATACTCTTCCAAAGCATTGTCTTTAACTCTTTTCCCTAATTCCTCTCCTTTTATTGTATTTCCTCTTAGGCTCATTGTAAAAAGGCTTCTATCATTACTACTGCATGAATAGTTCCTGTCAAGTCTCCACTGAACTTTCTGTTGCTAAATCTGACACTCAGTTTTCCCCTTCCTCAACCCGGCAGCAGCACCTGATCACCTGATCACCTCCTTCCTGAAATACTTTCTTCACTTGGCTTCTGGGACTCCAGTCTCTTTGGTTCTCTTCCTACTTCACTGGCCCCTTTTTCTGTCTCTTTGGTTAGTCTCTTCTCATCTCCTTGACATTAAAATTTTGCAATGCTCGTGGTTTCTGCTCTCAGATCTCTTCTTTATCTATGCTCATTCCTTAGAAAAGGGCCTCTAGTCTCATCAATCTCATTATGTACAAAATGGTAATTCCCAAATGTATAGGTTTAGCCCAGACCTCTTCCCAAACTACATATCACTATATCCAACTACCTATCCACTCAGAGGTCTAATACATATCTCAGACTTATATGTCCAAAATTACACTCATGACTTATCCTCCACAGCTCCTCTGCTCCTCTCATACTCCTCCCTAGTTCGGTAAGTGGAAACACCAAGATTGCAGAATCCCAGGGTCATCCTGCTGCCCTTCTCTCATATGCTTCTCCAATCCATCAGCATATCTTGTCAACACTACCTCCACAATCGTCCAAACCACCATGCTCCCTCTTCAAGAGCACTGCAGCAGCCTCCTGCAGCAGACATGTCCTTTCAGCCTGCCAAATTTCAGCACAGCTGTGGTGGACAGTTCCATTCACATTTTCCCAGTTCCCACTTTTAACTCACTTTCGTTTTTTCGTTACACAATTTCAGCTGGCAACCTTGAAGTACAAAGCAGGAGTTAGTGGCTTCAAGGGGAACCTTCAAACAACTGGGGCAAGAATTAGTGGATACATTTACCAGCTCCCCACCATCAGTGAAGTAGAAGATAAAAAAGGAATGAAGAAAACAATTTTGCTAACAGAACTTCTGCTTATAGCCCTGGCTCCTCTACAGTCTATTCTCCAAACATAAGACCTTCCAATGGCTCCTCCCTGTCTTCTGGATAAAGTCCAAACTGGTAATGTGTGCTCTCTGCTTCCCTTACAGCATGTGGTTATCCCTGGGAGCAGCACATGTCCCCCTCTATTCTAACAGTCTGTCCCCTTGTCAGCGTCACCCCACAAACTGTGGTCCAGGTGCAATGCTCAGTGTAAAGCACAGTGTCTGGCAAATAACAGATGCTTAACAAATATTCACATTTATTGAATGAGTAAATGTCCTTGGGATGCATGACGTGAGACAGTGCTGAGACAAAACCATCTTCTGGCAGCAGTACAGAGTAACTGAACCTCAGGCAAACAGAAATGTTCCCTCACCAGCTCTGAATGCTCCTATTATTCTCACTCTCAGTCTCAATTCAAATTAGTAACAGATGTAGTTTTGTAAGCTATACACAGGCTACGCATTGCAATACTGTATTACCATGGCTGAGTTCCAAAATATAGACTCAACTCTTGATCTAAATCAAAATCTGATGTGTAACAGACATGCAACCTTACTATTGTAGATTTTGGTGCGTAACAGTCTAATGAAAATGTCAACTTTATAAGAGCAAGGATAATATCTACTTTATGTACCATTATATTCATAATATCTAGCCCAATAATAAAAACTAATAGCTCAAATGTCTTGAATACTTTCCACATTAAAGGTAATATTTGAACCCTTACCAAGGACTTTCATTTTAGCCTTTCAACAACCCAATGAGAGTAGTACTTATAAGTACATTTTGCAGACTAAGAAACTAGAGGCACAGGGAGACTAACAAAAAACCAAGCAGTTGGAAGTGATAGAGCTGAGAGTCAACTCCAGGAAGTTGGGCTTCAATCTCTGGTTCTTCACTACTCTTTTCATGATTTTGCTACATTACTTCTTAGTACTTGGCATCTAATTTTCTTTCTTTTCTTTTCTTAATGTATTTTAGAGTGGCAGAGAGGAAGAGAGAGAAAAACACCGATTTGTTGTTCCACTTATTTATTTGTTCATTGGTATTTCCCTGCATGTCCCCCAACCAGGAATGGAACCTGCAACCTTGCTACATCAGGACAACACACTTCCTGGCTATGGCCTCATTTTTCAGTGAATGAAAATGGAGGTACAGTTCTGCACTGCTAAATACTTATAATAAATGTGTATCAGGTACAAGGTTCTCCAAAATATATAAGCACACCTTTGAAAATAAATATCAGATGTCAGTATCTCTTCTTCAGAACAAAACACTACATCATTTTGCCTACTCTTGGCTGTTTATTTCCCTCTTCTTTTCAAATCAGTCCCCCTTACTCCAGCAGACTTTCAAAAATTCTTATTTTCAGGTTGCAACTGACAGAAAAAAATGCATACTCTCAGAGGACTGTTTCCACGTACCGTTGAAGAAACACCCCCAAGTTTAATTGTTTCCACTGTGGTCCCTGAATCTTCAACAGCTGTCTTCTTCTCCGGAGGCACTGATGTGCCCGGGTCTCCAGCTACTCTTTTATTTCCAATTCCTGACATCTTGACACAAGATGATAGCTGTTCTCCTTGAGGGAAAAAAAAGACAGAAACTTAAGTCAGATATGAAAGGAGAAAACAGTAGAAACCACCTATGGTGTAAAAACTAGCCATTCTTCTGACAGATCTTTTACCCTGGATCCATTAATTCCATACCAAGCAACACAATCCCCAGATTCCTCTTGGAAAGAAAGAAGTAAATTGTGGATTAAGAGTCTGGACTGCCCTGCCTG
This sequence comes from Noctilio leporinus, assembly GCA_004026585.1. Classification (NCBI taxonomy): domain Eukaryota; kingdom Metazoa; phylum Chordata; class Mammalia; order Chiroptera; family Noctilionidae; genus Noctilio; species Noctilio leporinus. The sequence continues at coordinate 54,340 of PVIW01003633.1, read as the reverse complement.
GTGTGGCTCAGTAGATTGGTGTCGGCCTTTGAACCCAAAGGATGCTGTCAATTCCCCAGCCAGAGCACATAACCAGGTTGCAAGCCAGGTCTCCAGCCAGGTCCTTAGCAGAAGGCAGGTGGAAGGCAACCATACATTGCTCTTTCTCTCCCTCTGCCTTCCTTCCTTCCCCTTTCTCTAAGGATAATAAATAAAATCTTTAAAAAAAAAAAGTCAGGGTTGAATTGACACAACCATAAATTTCTATGCAGGATGCTAGTAAGAAATAAGATAATGAGTAAAGGCCGAAGTGACCAAGAAACATGTCAGAAATCTCATTTCCTGAAATGGAAAAATACAGTTTAAGATTAGGACAGAAATTAATACTACTGCATCAGAAGAATCACAGAGCTGAAAAGAGATCTGGGAGATGTCTACTAAGTCATTAATATTGGACAAGTCATTTATCATCTCTGAGCAGTACAGGCTTCTTATGCCTCTCATAAGGAATGAGTAAGTATAGAAGAAAGTTATAATGCCTGACATGTATACACTCAGAAATGCTACCTCTCCTTTTGACAGTCACGCGTTTTTTCCTGCTTCCAAATGTTCTCCCCATGATTTTCTGCAACCCTAGAGAAGCTAGACCTGGATGCGAATTCCAGTTTCACCTTTCAGGGAGCCGTGCTGCCTTGAAAGGTTGAATTCTCCCGGAGCTTCCTTCTCCTCTTCTGTACAATGAAGGCGAACAAACATTCCGTCTGCCTCGCTGCCTCCCCGGGCTCCCGAGCTCCAAGGAAACGGATTAGATGCCACAGCACTTTGCCACTTTAGCAAGCGGCCCTGGCATCACGCAGGCTACACACACTACGGCCAACTCCAGCTCCAGGAGAAGCAACCTGAGTGGGCCCTCGCCTGGAGACAGACACGACTGCGGGGCAGAAGGCGCTCAACCTCACTCGCGAGCGACCCAGGACCCCAGGCTCCTGCACGTAGCAATGCAGGCTGGGGAGGAGGCCCCAGCCCGAGAGGGAGAGATTTCCCAGGGCCCGCACCTCCCGTCGCACCCCTGGCGGTGAACTAACCTGGCTTCTTCCAACTCGCGTCGTCGCGGGAGAGCGGAGCTCGGGTTACTCACTCACCAACGTCCGCAGACCTCCCATCGCTCACCCCTGACCCGCCGGAGCAGACAGGTCGGGCTTCCGGGAGGCGGGCCCAGGCCCAGAAAAAGGGAAAGAGGGCGTCGCTTCAACCAGCGGACGGAAGTGACGTGCGCGAGGACGCCGAGCGCCCGGAAGTGGGCGCCGTCTCTCTAGCAACGGTTGGGGGCGGGGACCCGCTGAGAACGCGAGGGGGACCGCAGCGTCGCTGATGCTGGGAGAGCGCCTCTGACTTTTTGGGTTGTTAGGCTTGTACTGCGACCTGGTTTTCCCGTTTAGCCAAAGTGCCTTGTTCTGTTGCCTCTTATTGGCCTACATAGACTCATTCAAATTGCCGATTGGCTGATGGTCCCGTCAACCTCCAGAAAAAGTAGCCTCAGACCCCTCGGGAAAATGTTACTAGGAGCACCTGGTGTTGAAATAAAGGGTTCTGGAGAAAGTCCCAGGATACCTGATGCGTTTTGTAGATTTTTCTTACAGGGAACTGCCTACACATTAGAAACACTTGGGGGAGTGTTGGTGTCTGTAGGGGAGGTCTAGACATAGACACTTCTTTTTAAGTAGCCCCATCCCCAACCCCCTTCTCCCGAGCTGTTTAATGTGCCAACAAGATGACAATTACTGGCCTTTGCACTTTTTTGGAACAAGAAAATGACACACACACACAAATGCTTCTGATCTCAACACTAGTCTATTTGAAGCTGATTATGCATTGACTTTTTTTTTTTTTAATCAATTACAAAGTGCTAGTTCCCGTTCAATTAAACTAAATGTTTTAATGATTGGAAGGTAATCAATCTAGTTTATCAATAAAAAGCTGTGCCTCGCGGAACTATGTAAAATTACCTAATGACATTAGTGGCCCAGAGATGGAAGAGTAATTGTTATATCTCAAAAAGGAAAAAGAAAAAAAAAAAGCTAGCTAGTGGAGTCACTGAACCCAAACTAGGGTCATTGAACCCAGATGGTTGCAGTTGTGACAATCTATGATTTGTAGGCTAGGATTTGCAAGTTCGCAGGTTTTGCAGACTGGGCCTTGCAGACAGCAGGCTTGAAATGGAAACAAAGGCCTGGCAGCTAAACCACAAAATTTGCGGACCTCAGCTAGCCTACGAACCAGAGAAGGCAGAGATGTAAAACCCCCAACAGCCTGCATGCAGCCTGCTGCAGCTGCAGTCTGACCCCTGGGAGCTGTGACTTTGGGGTGGGCAATTTCCCTCTCTCCTTACTTTTGCCCCTTCCCTCTTCACCTCCCCCTTGCTCCCTAATAAACTCTTCCTTTCCTGTCGCCTAGGCTCTGAGTGGTCTCCTTGGGTAGGGTGCTGAGTGACAGGAATTTAGCAATCCTTGAAAAAAAGGTTGAACCTAATCCATGCTGGATTTCTAACGATGTGAAGACTTTGGTCCCTGTTCTTGCTGGGTGTTACCTGTGGATAAGTAGAAAATAAACAATAGGGAAAGAAGTGTTTGCTGTTGCAGGTACTAGAAGCCTCTGCCTAACCTGCAAATAGTGGTTCCAAGTGGACTTCACATTTTGTTAGGCAAAGCGGAAGACAATCGTGTCTGGGGGTGGGGGGAGCTGCTGAAAACTCAAGGTGTACCCCCACCCCGCTGACAAATGCAGCATCTGAGATAATGACTCTAGTTCTCTGCTCTTCTTCCTTTGGCTGCTCTACTTTTGGCAAGCCTTGCATCCACCGAATCACCGAATGACAAGCAATGGTTCTTCTGGCCCAAAATTTGTAAACAAGAGTTTCATAGGCTATATTTGATCAACAGACATGTTCCATTTATTTTGAACAGTATTAGCTACCCTTTGTGGTTAAAAACAAAAACTGACCTAATCACCAACATTTAAAATATGGTATTTTACATAAAAGTCCACATTAGCAACTTCTCTTGAAAATATTGAAGATCTAGAAACAGTAGGCTTTTATTCTCACATGGCCACATTGCCTAGAGCTAAATAGAGCTTTCACCTTTATCCCTCTTTGCTGTGATCCCCATGATTATCAATTTTCTCATCCTGAGTTGAGTTTCATTTGAGTATCATCACATGTGTGTTGTATTGTGTTAAATCAGTTGCAGATACTAAATCCATATTGTTGGTGGCCTATCTAGCTTCCATTTCCCCTCTCACCTCTTAACAGAGCACAACCAGGAATTTATTCATGTATTCACTTGGCTCCCTTCATTCTGCACGTCTTGGGGGAAGCTGATTTCACTCCCATCTCCAAAGATTGTGTTAATATTACTAGTAAGTCCCATACCCCAAACCAAAGTCCTAGTGGTAAAAATAGTTTAATCAGAGTGAATTACTTGACACAGTAGAACTAAAAAAGTTGGTTTATCTTCTGAGTTTTTTAGGTGAGGCCCAAAATTGTTGGAACCTTCTTGCTACCCAGCTTGATAATGAAGCTAACACAGAGGTGGACAGAACTAAGAAAATTTTAGGGAAACTGATCCAGATCAATTCAGGATACTCCTAACTTCAATCCACACTTTAGGGTCCTAGAGAAAATATTGAGCAGAGTAGAACCTCTCAATTCTCAGGTGTAGATAACCATATTCTCCAGCTACTCCTCTGAAAGCCCCAGTCAGCCCTCTGACACCTTTCCAAGAGCCTGTCCTGGTCCAAAAAGGTAGCCTCACACTAAGAATTGGGAAAGTAGAATAGATGGAGAAGATGGCAGAGAATTCTCTCATTGATTACATTTTCCATGTCCTACCAGCCACCACCTGTTCACCATCTTATTCAAGGGAAAAAAGGATAGCCCTGGAAAAATAAGTTTATCCCTCACACATGAATGGCAGAATAGCATTGGTTATGCTAAAAGAATACTTAATATTTTATATTAGTTATCTTGGAAAGTTATCATTGCTTATCCCATTCAACATTATCATTTAAGCAATAACCTTTTTTAAAGAAGACACTCACAATTCAAGTAATTTTTTTCCAAGTTAATTAACATTTGTCTAAGAACCCATCTTTTGACTTGCAGCTGGTCTTCTTAACTACACAATTCTATCACAAGGTGGCAGCAGGCAATATGCATTCCTCCCAGTTTCTTGCCTAAAGCTTTGGTTCCCAGGTGATGCCAGTCTTTCTTCTTGTTTTGAACTTATTAACTCTTGGAAACCTGGACATCTATTTAGGGTAGGTTCAGTGCTCTCATAAAAGAGCACCGAAAAAATTAAGTATTTCAGAGTTTTGTTTATCATTTTGTCTATGCTCCTGCAAACGTTCTACTGTGATTGTTGTCTCCGCGTAGCTCAGTATTCCATGATTGGGTTATTTGTGTGCGCGACATAAATCTAAAAGTCCTCTATGTATCCTTATTTTTAGTCAAGATGTATTTTATCTACCACAATATCACTTATTAAAATTTTCAAGCCTTGGCTGGTGGCTTAGTGGCTAGGCACCAGCCTGTAAACCCAAAGATGACTGGTTCGATTCCCAGCCAGGGCACATAACCAGATTGCAAGCCAGGTGTCCAGCCACGTCCTTAGCTGGGGGCAGGTGAAAGGTAACCATACACTGATGTTTCTCCCCTTTTCTTCTTCCCTTCCCCTCTCTCTAAAAATAATTAACAATTTTTAAATTTTCATATAAAGATTTTTATCTGCTGATCTGAAATTCCAGAAGGTACTTAGAAAGAATTTCAAAGAATGCAGAGAGGTGGAGGAAGGGTCCACAAAGGCCCCAGGCAGAGTCAAATGCAAATAAGAGATGGTTCATTGTGGGAATGGTCAGGAAATAGACTCTGAGATGGAGATTAGTGTGCAAGATGTTTGATGCCTGTACAGGGTTGAAGGAAGTGGGATTGGGCAGGAGGGTTGGACTGTGTTGCTGTCACAGCGAAGCCCTCCGCTGATACCAGTAGCTCTAGAACTAGAAAACCTTCCGGAGTTGCCCTGAATTGAAGCCAGGAGGCCAGGCTTTTATTCCCCTGCATCAATCAGTCATTGGATGTGGATACTGGGTGGCTTTTTCTGGCCAAGGGCAAACTCTGGAGGGGAACTCAACTGAGAGCTGTTAATGTTCAACATTGTTAGCACCTAGGGAAAACAAGGGCCTCAGTTTGTTACTGTTTTCTTACTTTCTTTCTTTTTACTTTATTTTTAAAATTTAATTGTTGTTATATTACATCCATTCCCTTTTTACTCCCCTCTGTCCCCTTCCCCACCCACCCATTCCCCACCAAAGTCAGTCCCACTTATTGTCCATGTCCATGGTTCTTCCATGCTAGTTCCTTGACTAAACTGCTCCCCTTCTTTGCCTCCTCCTTCCCCCTCCCCTCTGCTCACTGAAGGTTTGTTTGTTGTATTCATGTATCTGGTTCTGTTTTGCTTGTTTGTCTGTTTTGTTCATTATTGTCCTGTAATGGGTGAGATCATATATTTGTCCTTCACTGACTGGCCTCAGTTTAAAAAGAGGTGGGGAAGATATTGACAGCATATCACAGCATCTGCTGGATGGCGTAAGAATAGAAATAACCAGGGCTGAAAATCCTTAAGCTAGAGTCAAAAGAACGTCACTTTGGAGTCTTGTTAAAAGGCACAGAGGTAGTAAGGTCTTCCTTCCTGCAAATGAAGGAAGGAACACCTTGCTGAAAGGTGTTCTCTCTCCTTCTTTGGTACCTTCAGATGATAGTTTGTGAAGAGGTTATTGTATTTTACACTGAAATTGTGGGCTCTGTTGTTATTTCTAAAGAGAGGAGAATGGTAGAAGAGCCCATCTGCCTACACTTTCAATAATCCAGTACTATGGTCTATATTATGCCCTCCAAAATTCATATGTGATCCCCAATGTAATGGTATTTAGAGATGAGGCCTATGGAGAAAGCAGGAAATCAGAACGATTTAACCTTCATGAACAGAATTCCACTGAGATTTTGATATAGTGCATGACATACATGAAGTAAGTTAGGGAGAAATGAATATTTCTAATACTTAGTCTTCCCAACTAGAAACCCATCATGTCCATCCATTTTCTCAAGTCTTCCTTTATGTTTCCATCAAGTTTCATGGTTTTCTTGTTATAAGTCTTTCATGTTCCTTAACAAGTTTATATCTGAATAGTCCATAGGTTTTGTTTCTATTGAGAATATTACCTTTTTTAAAAAAAAGACTTTATTCATTAATTTTGGAGAGAAGGGTACAGAGGAAGGAAGAAAGGGAGAGAAGCATCAATGTATGTTTGCCTTTCACCTGCCTCCAGCTAAAAATCAGGCTGGAGACCTGGCTTGTAACCTGGCAATGTGCCCTGACTGGGGAATCAAACCAGCACCTTTTGGGTTCACAAGCCAGTGTCAATCCACTGAGCCATACCAGCCAGGGTGAGAAAATATTACTTTTAAAATTATATTTTCCAATTGGTGATAAGTGCTATATAGGACAGCTATAATATTTTTTATTTTTTGCATTTGACATTACTCTCTTGATGATTCTTTTGGCTTCTTTTGAAGGGGGTGGAGAACAATCATATCATCTGCAAATAATGATAGTTTTCTGGCTTTCTTTCCTTACCCTTTTTCCTATCTCATTAGTCTTGAAGAGAATGGGGACACTGAAGACTCCCTATCTCATGTATTCTTTTCCTACCACAGGTATTTTCCCACGGTGTTGTACATTTTCAGTCCATGTCAACTGCCTTATATTGTCTGTCAGGAGTTAGCTCCATTTGCTTGTATGTTATCACCCTTATTTATTAATCACCATGCCCCATCTGAGTCACCCTGTCTAAATCATATCTGTCTTTTAAGGTCCAATTCAAGCCTCTGTTTTATTAAAACTTTCTAGATAAGATTCCAGCTCTTATTGCTCAACCATCAACTCAGACAATGAAACTAGTGTTAAAACTTAAAATGCCATGCAAGAAGGAGGCCTCCCCTAGGGAAGGCTGACTGGTTAGCACAAAGATACCTCCCTAAGTGGTATTATGGAGAAGCCACCTTGTTTCCTGCCTGGGGGCAGACACACACAAAGCTGATTACATTTTAGAACCCCCATAAATAATCAAGGACTAAAGAAAACGCTCATTATCCAAGCTTGTATGCAAGATCCCAACCAAAATGCCTATTTGTTAATTATTTCAATAAGACCAGACACTTGCATTCATTGATAATTAATTTCTCTCCTTGTAGGTGGTCTCTGTGTGAAGACACATAGCTAGATAATTCAAAGGCTACTTGATGAACCTGGACACAGAACAAGCAGAATCAGATATATTGTTTTAATATTAATGGTACCTATCAAGAAGTGCTGGCTAGAAAAGAAAAAAGGATTCATGGACATAGATGACGGTGTGGTAATTGATGGGAGGAGGGGGTATAAGGGGATTAATAGTAATGGGAAAAAATACAATAAAGATTAAATTTTTTTAAAAGTGCTGGCTAAATAATGGTGCATTTCACAATGAAAAATGTATCTAAAAGTATAGTGTCAAAATGAACCACCATCTCAGTATAAATAATATGATCTCAGTTTCATTTAAAAAATTAAACTGTATTACATAATTGAAATTTGTTTCAAAAAAATAGAAATTAAATGCGCTCTCTCTCTCTCTCTCTCTCACACACACACACACACACACAACAAAATTTTGAAAAATGCAATAATCATTATCCCAGTTCAGGGTAATTGTGCTTATTCAGTTTAATCCCTTGGAGAAAAATTTGGGGTAATTAGGTTCCTTCCTTCACCATTGGAGTTTATAGGAGTCCCAAGAGAATCAACATGGCTACAGATGAGGCATCTTCCCCAATGAGCAGTCAAGAGTGACGAGATGGATGATTGAACGTCACACAATCTGTATCATGTCATTTTCACATTGCAAGTAGGGTCTTAATTTCAGCAAAACAACATTAAGTATTACATCAAATATTGTTCATGTGAAGCTTATTTGGCTTTATTTATAGTCAAGTTGTAAATGAGCTTTGATATTTATAGATAGCATAAAAGCATAAGACATTTATACCAACATAATGTTATACATTTTAGTTGGCATTATAATAAAAATAAGTAAATACAAGTTGGTCTATGAGAAAGTTGTTTTCTTTTAGAGAGGGGTCTGTACATAAGTTAAGTTTGAAAAATACTATTTATTACTTAATTGTATATATACTCTCTTGTGTGGTTCATGATTATTCCTATATCAGTTTTTTCATTGCCTAGTTTTTAAATTATTCTGAGATCAATAAAGGAAAAGCGATATCAATGTAACTGACAGTAAATCCATTTAAACATTTATTGACTCTAACAAATTGCATGTATTAAGATGTTATTCATATTCATTCTGATACATTCAGATATAAATTTCTGGTGCCTGAGGATTTTGCCTGAGGCCAAATCCAGTTAAAAGGAGGTCGTGAATAGTAGTATATGACCTGGCGCCACTGAATGTTTAGAATCTTGCCTTATTAGCACCCCTTCCATACCACAGAGGCAGAATAAAGCTGATTACAGGGATAACTAACCCAGTTACGGTTACCTATGGAGTTGAGAAGTCAGTGGAGACTGCCTCCAGCATCCCAGCTCTTGGGAAGCCCCCTTAGCTGCCCCATCCCACCTTCTGAACCCTCCACCTCCCCCCACCCACCCCATCACTTCCGTAATACTTCCAGCACTCAGTCAACCCTTCTCTCTCTTCTTACTCTCAGAACCTCTGAAAATACACATAGGAAACTTGTACATACACATATTAACCATTGGGAATTTAAGTGGATGTTTCACCTCTCACAAGCAGCTCATTTTCACTTGAAGCTTGCTTGATCTTTCCTGCAGGACATCAGTATTATTTCCCATTGAAAGCATTTATAAAGCAGGAGACACGAAATCTTATTTTGGATCAGGTGGGAGGAAGTTCAGGTGACATTCCTTCTCTATTCTTAGTTCCGGTTGGTAACTTTGACCCTTCAGAACTGGGTTGTCATTATGCTTTACCTATTGAACGAAAACCTCAAGTTCCAGCCTAGAAGTTGGATTCATTTGTAGCTTATAATTGACTAAAGCTTTACAAGTAATTGGACGCCAGGGTAATAGGCGTTTCAAGAGTACAGTGATAAAGATACAATTACTTGAACATGTCCAGGCCATGGAGCACATTTTGACACTGCACTGACATTTCAAATGTTCACTTAACCTTGGAGACCAGTTTCCTCTTAGACCATGCTGGTTCCCTACTTTTTGCTTATGCTTAGTTTTATTAATAATTATGTGTGTGGACACTTATCAGTGACTGATGACCAAGCCTAATTAAATCAGCTTATTGAAATGCAACCTTAACATAAAATAACAGCACACATCACTACTCGGCCTTTTGGCTAAGATCAAGTGTAGTATCTGTTCTTATCAGTTTAAAATGACAGCCCAGCACCCTGGCTGGTAGCACAGTGGATAAGGCGCTGGTCTGCGAACCCAAAGGTCGCAGGTTCAATTCCCCAGCCAGGGCACATAACAAGGTTGCAAAACAGGTCTCCAGTCAGGTCTGTGGCTGGAGGCAGGTGAAAAGCAGCCATACATTGATGTCTTTCTCTCTCCCTCTCTGCCTCTCTCCCTTTCCCTCTTTCTAAAAATAATGAAATAAAATCTTAAAAAAAAAGAAATAAAATAAAATAAAATAAAATGACAGCCCGGAGGTGTGTGGTTTCAGGCTACTAAATGCTATAATATCAGAAATACTAAGCATCTTGTTTTGTACTTTTTTATTCTTATGAAGGCTGTCTTTTAAAATGAGTGCTGATCAATCTGTAAATTTGTACTATAAGTTTAAACACGTCACATCTGATGATCCAGCAATTAGAATAAATTCTAATTATGTATTAAAAATAAAATAATGGTTGAATATGACTATTAAAATGTTTATCACATACTTTATCATATAATACAGAATTCTATATGACCATAATACAGAACCACATGACCATTAAACCATTAAAGCTTAGACCATTAAACCATAAAATGGTTTAATTAAACCATTAAAGTCATAGAGAGCTGTATTTGTTAACGTGATATGTGTTTAGCATCGATCTTTTATAAGAAATTAAAAATATTTAAAACCAATGCACTATAAGTTTAGGACATACCTGAGTTGTTTTCTCTCTCTCTCTACTTCCTTGTGTCCCATTTACTCCATTTTTCTAAGGCAAATGTTTTATTTATCAACTATTTATGTTTAATATATAAATAAATATGAAATGGGTTTAATACATAAGCTGAGTAGCAAGCACAAACCTAATTATTTAAAGAGAGGAAATTAATGCCATTGTTAAAAGACATCCCTTTCTTTTGCAAAAAAGAGCTGAGTAGAGTCTGGCTTATGCTTTGTTAAAAGCAACAAAGGCATATTAAAATTTTTAATAGTTTATTTGAGCTCAAATCTATGTGAATTGGGCAGCTCCAAGCCAGAAGTGTTTAGGAATTCTCCACCAAAAGGAGTTTACAGAGAGACTTTTATACAGAAAAGCAGAAGAAAAGGAAGTTTAATGAGGAATGAACACATAATGCTGATATAAAGCTACCCATATTAATCTTAGAAAATATTAAACCCAGCTTGTTACTCAAACCTGATTTTTCTTTCAAAGCTAGAGTTGATGTATTAAAAGTTTCCTTTCTAAGTATACTTTACTGGAATCAACAAGTTCAGTTCCTGTGTAAACCCAAGAAATAGTCTAACCCTAGAGTCTCTCTGACCAGCCCCCACCCCCGACTCAAGGACACTGACTATAAAAATCCATATCAGGACCAGCAACAACACTGTCTGCATCTCCACAGCCTCTCCCCCCATCTCTTTATTCTGCTTTCCCTCTCTTCTCTCCTGTACAAACCTCGGACTGCACTAAGATGTTAAATTGTAAATCTCCCTGTTAGCAATGAACATTTTGTCAGCCCTGTGCTCCAGTTCTCATTACAGCTATGAGGTAAATAAGCTGACATTGGCCATAAACCACCAGCATCCAGGGAGGGAGGAAGGCTAAAGCAAGTAGAAAGATAACACCAGAATAAAGGGGGTGAGCTTTGGAAGAAGCTGAGAGACTCCCTTTTCAGTCCCCAGCCCCGTACTCCCAAGAGAAACAGCAGGTCCATGCTTCCCTTGGGAAGTTTACCCCTCCTGAATTCCCATCAACTCCCTGTAAGAATTTCTGGCTTGACCAGAGAGAAGACAGGAGTCCACCCATCTCCTGGAGATGCTGACACTCAAATAAACTTTTTTCTTCTTGTCCGCACTATCTCATGAGTTTGGCTTTCATGGTGGCAGGCTGCCAAACGTGGGTTCAGTTACAGAAGGACATTATTTTATCGGCTGTAACTTAAACCTAGTTGACTATTTGTGACTGGGTGTTCATAGGGCATTATAGCCACACCAGTCAAATGGCCTTCTTGTTTAATTAATTTAACTGTTTTAGGTGGATCCTGAGAAACATATTTTCATGTCAGTCACTGGCCTATATACCAAGCTTCCCAAAATGAAACTGGAACTGTAAATGGTGCCTACTAGAACGTCAGTAGGTGCCAGGCTTGGTGGGTGTTCAGGGAAGGAGTTGTTAGACATCTCAGCTGGTCCTGATGGCTGTCATGATGTCCCTTTGTCTGGTTTTGCTGCTTTTCTGGGCCTGGAGCTCAAACACAACTGAGGCCTAGATGTAATCTCTAGTTTGACCATAACTTTGTCTCTGGTCAGCAGATCCAAGGCTTTGTTCTTAAGATGGTTAGATGTAAGCCAGAACTTCATTGTCCTGAGGGTTTAATGCTTAAGGGAGTGGTTGTGCTAGGACTTATATGGAAGTCATAGGAGGCTATTCTCTGGCCCCCTTGTTCCTCCTCTAAATGGCTTTACCACAGGCCTAGTGTGATGCCAGAGAAGGAGAGGTCAGGAGAGGCTTCCAACCACATGACCAGTGATGCAAAAGGTCAGGGGCTCTAAACCACATGACCAGAGATCTGCTAGGGGAGGAAAGATCACCGTGGGGGTGAGGTCTCACTCCACAAAAACAAAACTTGTTTTCCAAGTTTTGTCCATTGCTAGGCACCCGGGGCTTTCTGCCCTGGTGACCTTCTATAGCTGGCCCCTTGTTCCTACTCTGCTCCTGTCCGTCTAACTGCCTACCATACTCAAATCTCAACAATAACTTGCACTGAACATATAGTATCATCTCCCACCTTCTATCAAAAGAAAATTCAGAGTTTTACTTGATAGGAATATTATATTAACAGAGAAATAACCTGTTCCAGAATAGGGAGACTTTCAAACCAAAGAGGGTTAAGAAGCCCACCCTAGCTGGTGTTGCCCAGTTGGCTGGGTGTCATCCTGCAAACCAAAAGGTCATGGGTTCAATTCCCAGTCAGGGCACATGCAAAAGAAATATATATACTCAGCTCTTAGTAGTTATAGCTCAGTTTGTTTTTATTATCCTAACAGTTGGCATCATTATTTTAATAAAACCACTTAAAATTGGCCACAGGCCTAAGATAGTTATATGTACAAAAGATATACAAATTAAAACCATTTAAAAGGCAATAGATATTATCATTTGTACATGACTATAACTTTTGTATTCCGAAATGATTGTAGAATTAAAATCTCAGATAAAAACTACACCATATACTGTGAGTGATTTAAATCTCAGAGAGCAAAGGCAGCATTCTAGTTATACATGTAGTGTCTCTGGTGAGACAAGGAAACACCAGGATATTTGGAACTTTTGTACTTTTCCCTGACTGACTGTTGTGTGCACTGTGGTGCTCTGAGGTGGGTCTGGTGAAGGTCCAGGAGACCAGCGGTCAGACTCCCTAGGGCATAGCCAGTCTTTTGTACCAAGGATTCAAGCCAGCTTGGTCCCGAGTGTGTGTGTAGATGCTGGATGAAAGGCTGCTCCAGCAATAACTGGATGGCAAATACTGAAGATCTGGGTCATTACCTATGAAACTAAACGCTCCCCAAAACATTGCTAAACTTTCAGTTTTGCAATTCACAGGCCGCTGGGGTGTGGAGGGCCAGGGACATCCCAGAGACCAGGCCAGCAACCTGCCCACAGAGCAGTTTATAAAACATGAAGGAGCAAGTATCCTGTTTTCTATAGTGATTAGTTACCAAAGCTTAGGTTCCATTTCCTTGACTCAACTTATTTGTTTGGAGCTGACTCGCTGGTGTTGCAGAGAAGCACAGGCCCCAAAAACTTGAGTTGAGCAAACGCCCAAGATACCAAGCCTAGATTTAACAACTGACTTAATTGCAGTTTCAACCTCTCCCAGAAACATAATCAACCAGTCCCTCTTGGTCAAGCACTATCTCAGCAAGTGGGGTCCTGCTGCCAGCTGCCGCCACCCTCTAGGAAAAATTCCCGAGGCAAAGGTTTGGTGATACAGGAAAAGTCTTTATTCAAAAGCAGTTACTTAAGTCTATTAAACCACAGCTTTGGTCATTTGAATCTAACATTTAAGGCCAAACTCTAACTCTGCAGTTCTCCTAGAAATCTCCTCCCCGACCCTGTTGGTTTCTTTCAGGGCTAGTTTACAAACGAAAGCAACGTAATACACAAAAGCTGCACAGCTCTGGAACAATGATAGGCTTCTGCCTTACAGCCTGTTCCCCTCTAGAACACCCCAAAACTAAACCTGCCACCTTCTGCCAGGCCAGCCCAATCCTAGCCTGTGCCCAGAGTTTCTTCCCATCCGACATACTATCTGCTGGGAAACGCAGGTAGCTGCAGCAGGATCATCTAGGCATCTTTAAGGAAGATGAGTCTGAGAGAGGGCCCCTCAGGAGCCAGAAAAGCCCTAAGCCAAAGAGTCAGCCTTCTTTATTTTCAGTGGCTCTGGAGGCCTTCAGCTTCTCAGCCAATCCCCTCCTAGGCTGCTTTCCATTGCTCAGCAAACTCCTCCTACCACCCCTCCTAATTCTACCCAGTGATCTTAATCAGATCTCTGTGCATCAGCACCAGTAAGGTAATTTGTCACATTCGCCTTCTCCTCATCACCCCTGCAATGGTTATTGCAAAAGGCTGTCTTGCAATTGTAAGAACTGCAAAAGCCAGTCCAATCACAACATTAATTATTGATAGGCTGAAATTGGCACAAAATAAAACCTTAAGTTTTATTCAAGGTCAGAGTCAGTATTTTAAGGAAATGAGGACACACAGGTGGTTACGAAGATCACTTAATAGTATATGTTGGTAAGACAAGCCTTTTTCAATAGCAACACCAAGAATTTAACCAAAGAGAGACAGATTCTCAAAGGGGCCAATAAAGGATTAAAGATAGTCCTGACTAGCATGGCTCAGTTGCTTGGACATCATCCAGAAAAGTGAAAGGTCTCTGGTGCAGTTCTAGATTGGGCGGGGCACATGCCTGGGCTGCAGGTTTGTCTAGGTTGGGGCATATAAGAGAAGCAACCAATCCATGTTCCGCTCTCACATGTTTTTCTCCCTCTCTTCTTCCCTCCTTTTCCCTCTCTCCAAAAATAAATAAATAAAATCTTATAAAAAGAAAAGAATTAAAGACAGTGTAATTTTTATTAGGTGACAATTTATACATTGTAATTTATATAAAGAAAAGGGCAAGCACTATTCAAATTATTATTTTTTTAATGAAGAAATAAAATAATTTTCAATGTTTCTAAAATGTAAATTATAATGTACTAAATAAGTATTAGTTTGACTATTTTTAAATTTTCTTAGACAGTAAGAAAGATTTTATAACTAATAGCAAGGGAGTATTTAAAGTTTGGGCAAAAAAAAGTTAAGTTCATGGAATAATCGTAAGTTTTCTGATTAATTATTAAAATGGTTTCGCATGGTTTCAGCATGCACAATCATTTTTACAGCCTTTCACTACTGTGCAAAAGTGGGGACTGCCTATACTTGAGAACATTCTTGTCATTGCAGACATATCTGAAAAAGTTTGCTGGATATAAAATCCTGAATTCTAAGTTTTCTTCCTTTCATAATTTGAAAACCTTACTCCATTGTCTTACTGCAGCCACAATTGCTGTTGAAAAATCTAATGACAATCTGATATTTGTTCCTTTGATTTGACCTGTTCTTCTTTGTAAGCTTTTAGAATTTCTTGCTGGTTTTATTCTAAAATGTCACGAAAATGTGTTTAATTGTGGGGTTTTTCTTACCTCTCTGCTTTGACATTCCTTTTCATCATTTCTTTTTTATTTCAAACATTTATCTTTCCTTTTTCCAATATTTTCTTTTCTGTTGCTCTTCCGCCCCCCCGCAGCTTCTATTTCTATCCTCCATGGCTTTAGCTTTTCCTTTATATTGTCCTTCCCCAGTCTTCTTCATGAGTAATTGCAGCCACTTTTCAGGTACCAACCCCATGATTCTCTTCTTCCGTTGCTAGGTTCTCTCTCCTAGATATTCAGTGTGTGAATAAATGGCATAAATGGAGTCTGCACAAAATGGAGTCAGAGCTGCCATTCCAGAGGGACTGCCTTGCATGTCCTGCTTCAACCATTGGACTGTTACAACTGAGCCAGACCTTTGGATTGGCCAAACCAACATTGTCTTACAAACAATAGTTTGTAAAGCCCGCAGAATAGTGGACGTCATGACCCCAAGGACTGATGAGCATACGCTCTCCATCTGAAGGAACTGATAATTATGCACTCTCTATCTGAAAACAGAATCAGAAACCAGTAACTGCATAGCCAAGATTAGCTCAGTTTATCAGCACCTGTAGGAATTCTTTCTCCGTTTCATGTAATGATTCCTTTCCTTTTCTCATGAAAACCCCTTGCCTTCACCCTGTAATAGGGGTACTATTGGGGTTTTGGCATGAATCAGTGTTCCAGAATGGCACTTGTTGCGTCTCATTTTGGATTTTTATACGTTAGGCGAACATGTGCAAAGCGTTAGAACTACCTGATAGAACCAGAAATTCATAATTATTCATTAGTCATTTACTGAGACGAAATAGGAGATAGGAGTGCAAGATGATCAGGGACAGCAAAGGAGCAAGCAACAAGGAAATGTAGAGGAAGCATATTCCCAAAAATAAAAAATAAAAAAAAGGGAACAGCAGGTGTCAACATGAAGGGTTGGGCATGGGACCTCTTCCAACTCAAATGAGCCCCCAAAGGCAGTTCTGGGAGAAACTGACAGCTAATTGGAAAGAGCTACACACCTAACTCCCATACTTGGCCAGGTGATCTTGTTAGACCGAGCCTTTCTGCTTCTTAATAAATATTTAGACTTATGGCTTTTGGAATAAGGGTTGCACTTGGCTAGTTATCTTCTCAGATCGTTCGTCATTTGCAAATTGAGGCTAGTAATCTCTAATGTACAGGAGGGAAGTGAAACCTACAGGGATGCTCATAAGGTGCCTGGGATAACGCTGGGTACAGTAGGGCTCAGTGGTGGAAGTGATGTCCATTATTATTTTTAGTATTGGCAATCACAAATTCCTCCAGCAGAGAAAAGGGTTGACTGCAAGCCGGGGCTGTGAACAGCCCAGAGACTCAATCCTTCCTTCATTTCAACTTCCTTTCCGCTCAGCCTGCTTTCCCTTCTCCGCCCATCAGTTGGCGCCTTTTGCGTTCCTGTTTCCCCAAGCCGACTTGGGGGGTTGCAGTCGCCCTACAGCTAGTAGGTCACATGGAGCTGCGCCCGCGCAGGAGGAGGTGAGGCTCTGGCGCGCCCCCAAACCGCGCTGCGCCCGCTCCCGGCTTTCAAGGTTCCGCAATGGCTCTTCCAGAGGAGTGAGCCTGCCCGCCTAGGTGACTTCGGAGGCGGCTCTACGCTAGCGCAGGGGATGGAGCTGACCGCCCCCACCCGGTAGGTTTCCGCTGCGCAGGATCTTCCCAGATGAGCCCTTTGGCTTCGCCAGCGGAGCGCTCGCCCGGGAGAGACACCAGATCCGGGACCAGGATTAGGAGTGGTCGCAGCTGGCTCAGTGAGCAGCTGCGGGGGCTGGCGTAGCCATCGAGGGCCTGCACCCCGGGTCGTGAGGTCTGGGTAGGCGGGCTCTGATGCGGCCCAGCCGGTGGCTCTGGCGGCTTCCTTCCATAAGACTGCGGGGAACTCCGAAGGGTAACCCTCGGCGCAGCAGAGGCCGGCGGCGGCGCAGGGGGCAGTGAGCGTGGCAGCGAGGGCGCCTCCCTACCTACCCCTCAATTGATTTGGCTGCGCCGCTAGGCCGATAGGAAGGCGCCAGCCCGGCTTGTGTGAATCCAGGTAAGATCCCTGTTTCCCCGAGCGGTTCCTGCCCAGCCTGGCGGGGCTGCCTAATGGCCGCCCGCGAGAGGCGAGGGTCTGCTGCACGTTCCCGCGCTGGCCTTCCCCGCAAGCCCCTACGCGCTGCGGCAGTGGTGGGATGCGTGCCTGCGGGTGACCTCGCAGCCCCGGGCGGAGAAAGGCAACCGGGCCAGGGAACGCGTCCCTCGGAAAGACCGGCCAAAGGGAGCCAGCTCAGCGATCAAGACCATTATTAGCCTTGGCCTTGGGGAAACTGAGGTTCCAGCTTGGCGATTCTGCGCAAGGTCAGCGGCAAACGCTAGATCCCGGACTCTGGTCTTCTCTCTCTCCGATTCTCTTTTCAATGGGGGTGGGGTGGGGGGGGGTAGGTAGATCGGGTAGTCTCGCCCTCGTCCTGGCCTGGGCACGGGTGTCGCCAGTGCCGCACTGCGAGAGCTCCAGCAGGGTGGGTGTGACCCCGAGCATATCCCCCCCCCCCCCCCCCCCCCCCCGTTCCTGGTTCCCCGCTGGGGTCTGCAGGGCGGCTCCCGTGATCTCACTTTGCAGACCATTAACAGAATCTGCTGGTGTGTGTATTTCCCCAAGAGAACTAAACCTTGTAAGGGGGAATAGCCTTTTTTTAGGGGTGAATTTCTAGAGTGCACCTCACCAGGTACTTTGGGAGGAGAATGAGAGACAGACAACTATGTGTGTCCAACACGTAACATTATTAAAATTCGAATTTTTCAAAGGAAAAGCTAATTACAAAACATGCAAGAAAGAAAAATGTAAAGGAGAAATTAAGATAACGTAAAACTCCATCTTCTAGATTGTTGAGATTTTTCTGGATATTGTAAAAATTTTCCCTGCATACTCACAGTTAAACTGGTAACATGGATAAAAATGATATCTTGTTTTAGTTTGCTTGACCCATTACCCAGGGTAAATCAACACCTTCACCGACGTGTTTTGGCCTTTTGCATTTGTGTAGGTGAATTGACTGTTAATTCTGTTGCCTCCTTTTCAGTTTAGTTTCTGTTTGTGATTTTAAGCACCATTTATATATTACATATTAAAGTAATAAAGTAGTAATTCTGTTGTTTATATTGCATAGTCTTTCTGTTCCTAGTGTTTTTGCCAGCTTTTCATCTTTGACCACATACAAGTTTAACTTTGTTTGGTTACTCAAGTCTTTTATTTGTTTTCTTTATGTTTTATGCTTAAGGACCTTGCTGAAAAAGGCCTTTCCTAACCCAGGTGTACATAAATGTTGTCTTATATTGTCTTCCATGTGCCTTAAAGCTTTTGTTTAAAATTTTAATGTGGAATTTATTCTAGGTTGAGTTGTACAGTGGAGAGCTAATTTACTTTTCCTGAATGGTTAGCCAGTTGTGACAAAGCTACTAAGCTTTTTTTTGTTTTTTTACCCTTGATTTAAATTGCTACAATTATGATAGATTAAATTATATCTGTTATGGATTTTTGCCATCTATTTCAGTATATGTTGATGCCAGTGAACCAAATTTTAATTATTGAAGGTTTATAATAGGTTTAGTGCCTGGTTCGACAGATTCTTTCTTATTACCCAGTATCATAATTTTCCTGGGTTTAAAAAAAATTGTTACCTAGGTATAGTTTACATGCAATAAAATGCACAATATTAATGTATATTTTGATGAATTTTGTCAACTATAACCACCATGATAATAGTAAAATTGCCATTAACTTAACATCATCATTGCACAATGCCATGTTAATTTTCAATATATCCTTCCAATTTTAGTATATGTGCCACCAAAGTGAGCATTGCCTAAAAATTTTTATTAGTACTAACTCCAGATGATCTTTAGAATACTTTGGTTGAGGGAACCAGCCTCTCCCTGCTCCACCCAAACAAGCATGTTTGGATTTCTACTGGGTTTTTGAATTAAAAGGTTGGTAGAGAAGGGCCCCTGAATTGTCATGTTCACCCTCTCCGTGCCTGACACAGGACTCAGTATTTGTTAAATCAAACATTTAATAATCGTAAAATACATGCTTTTTGTATCAATATAGAAATCAAAACAGGAAGCCTCCATCTCTTTCACTAAATTATACTCCCCATTCAAAATAAAATGATCAGCCCTGGGTGGGGTGTCTCAGTGCATTAAGTGCCGGCCTTCAAACCAAACGGTCATAGGTTCGATTCCCAATCAGCGCACATGCCTGGATTGCAGGCCAGTTCCCCAGTTGAGGGTTTTCCAGAGGCAACCAGATACTAATGTTTCTCTTCCTTTCTTTCTCCCTCCCTCATCCCCTCTCTAAAAATAAATAAATAAATAATTTTCAAACATTAAGCCCTGGCTGGTAGCACAGTGGGTAAGGTGCCGGCCTGCGAACCCAAAGGTCACAGGTTCAATTCCCCAGCCAGGGCACATAACAAGGTTGCAAACCAGGTCTCTAGTCAGGTCTGTGGCTGGAGGCAGGTGAACACAACCATACATTGATAACTCTCTCCCTCTCTACCTCTCTCCCTTCCCCTCTTTCTAAAAATAATGAAATAAAATCTTTAAAAAATTAAAATAAAACAATTTTCAAACATTAAAACCAGACTATGAATATTTTTCTACAATTTGCATGAACATAGTTTGTATTTTCCCTTCAAAAACTTTTTTTTTTAAAGATTTTATTTCACTATTTTTAGAAAGAGGGGAAGGGAGAGAGGCAGAGAGAGAGAGAGAGACATCAATGTATGGTTGCATTTCACCTGCCTCCAGCCACAGACCTGACTGGAAACCTGGTCTGCAACCCGGTCATGTGCCCCGACTAGAGAACCGAACCTGCGACCCCTGGGTTCGCAGGCCGGCACCTTATCCACTGTGCTATCAGCCAGGGCGAGAACATGGGTTCTGCAACCAGTCTGCCTGGCTTCAAGTTTTGCCACCCACTTAAAAGCTTTGTGAACTGTGGGTGAAACTTAATTTTACCTTAGTTTTTTCAGGAATAAAAGGAACTTAATAATAATAGTCCTTCTCAAAGGTTTATTATGCAGATTGATGAGATGCTTAAAATAGCACCCAGCACATAAGAGTACTTTGTAAACATTTATAGATGAGTGGATCTCTGCTCATTATGCGGCCAGGCTCTTTGATACTCCCAATTTCATAGCTGAACAATTGAGGCCCATAGAGGACTATATTCTGTGAAGATAACAAAGACAAATCAGACTGAATCCACTAAGAAGGGATTTATAAGTTCCTTGGGGCATAAGGCAAGGACCATGAATAAAACCCTGGAAGGCATCATGGGCATCATGGGAAAGACATGGGCTTTGAAATTTGGCCTGTATTTGAACTTCCTTCCAGCAACTTGGTAGCTACCTTTTTTTTTTTTTTTTTTTTTCATCTAAATGGGATTAGTTCCATTGCTATTTGAGAGTTGCTATTTTGGTCAGAAGAAGTAGATGTGAGTCTGGTACAGAACTGGGCTATGTAGTGGGAGCTTAGGAAGTGGTAGCTATAAATAGATACAGCCTAAAACAAGGGCTTCTTCCCTTTTTCAAGCCCCAGTTTGAGAGCTGAACCGACAGGGATGAGCAGGAGGAGAAGCCGCAGAAGAGTGGGTGCAGCGCTCTGAAAGACGATGATGGCCTGTTAAGCCCAGCCAGGAAAAAACGCCCCCACCTACCCCTCCACTCCTCCCTAGCCCGCCCCTGCTCCCCTGCAGCCTTCTGAGGAGAGAGAAAAAGAAAAAAACACCCTAAAGCCAGTGCACTACTTCCTCCAGCTGAGACCAAACACAGGGTGGACACAAGTAGGTTCACAGTTGTTCTTTGCCGGCCTTCATTATTATTTACACATTCTTGTAATCTACTTGCTATGCTCAAGCACACTTTAGCAAAACCTACTTTTACCAACCCCCTGTGTGATGTGTTTTGATGGTTCTGTAGACTCCTTTACTTTCATCACAGAACAGAAAGAAAACAAGGCAAAGACATTGATCTCTCTACTGGGAATATTATCAAATCTCCTACTGTTCTCCTGGCAGTGTACCTGTATGGATTTATTGATATTCCTGTATGCATAATAGCATTAAACCCTTCAAGTTACACAGCAGAAAGAAAGAAAGAAAGAAAAGGGAAGGAAGGAAGAAGGAAAGGGAAAGAAAGAAAGAAATGAATGTCCTTGAGGGGAAGTTCATGTAAAGCGCTTTAGCACTTGAGGAAAAAAAGATTATTTGTGGTTGAAGGAGATCAAACTTGGCTTTTGTAAGAGGTCCCTTTTGAGCTGACTCTTGGTGGTTGTGTGAGAGGAAATGGATCTGGAAAGATAGTTGGAACTGGATTGTGAAGAATCTGGGCAGAGAATTTGAACTTTGTTCTGCCATCCTACGGGAATGGTTGAACAGTCCCACAGCATAGGAGCGTTCGTACTGCACTGCAGAGCATGGATGGGGTGGATGCTGATGACAATGTGAAACATTGCCTTCATTTGCCAGTGTCCTGTGTCTGACCAAGGGCTTTCTAGCTATTGTCTCATTTCCCCTCGTGAATGAGATATTTTTAAGTTTTCTATTCTTCAGAGGTGCCAGGAAGGCTCCAAGAGATTAAATGATTCTTTATACCAAAACATTTACTAATTAGTAAATGTTGGTGTTACTGGATCGCTTCGGCCAGGGACTGGCCTTGTGCCTGTTGCTCTGGGACCTTTTCCCCACCCTCCAAGTTCTCAACTCAGTCAGGAAAAACTTCAAGAGTGAGCTGGAGTGAGAACAAAGCAAGTTTTATTCAGATGGGGAAAAACGGAGAGGCCAGGACTGGGACACTGCTGTGAAAGAAGCGAAAGCAAGCATCCCAATGAACACGGGCCAACTCGGGAGTGAGCTGTGCACGTGGTGGGCTGGTTCTTGAGACTTTTTACGTGTTTCCAGAGCTGGGAGCTGTTTCTAAGTTTTGTGGCGCCAAAATCTGACTCCACCCCTGGGTGGGAGGGGAACTTGTTGTTTTTGACTTCTTCCACCAAGAGCAGAGGTTCCTGGGATGATAAACTCTTTCCCTTTGCCCTTTGATCATACATGGAGGTGGCGGTTCTGGTGAGAGGATGTCAGGCTCCTAATCCTGTCCTCCACTTGTCAGGATGTCCCCCTAACTTCTTTCTATTCAGTCTCATTGGGACCAAAACAGCTTGCTGTGCCTGTTGGAGGCCTGTTGGGAGCCTATTGCAGTCAGCTGGCCTGGATGGAGGTGATGAGGGGTATCCTGGGAACAGCAGTGGAGACGGGCATGGCAATGGGAACAGGGGAAGAAAAGAGAGACTATGGAGGTGGAATGGCTAGGACTTGGGAAGTGACTGGATAGGGGTGAGAGGTCAGAACTCACTGCCCTTTAGGACCCCAGTGCCTGAAGAGTGGTGGTGCCATGCATGAAGGAGGCTGACCTGGAAACCATGGGCCACCCTGTAGCGCTCACCTCCTGGTGCTCAGCCTGGTCTGCTTTCCTCTGCTGCCCGCACTCCTGTGACTTTTCAGCTTACATTTCAGAAGCTGCACTAAAATGTGATTGTTATTGTCTCTCCATTTATTCATCCTAGTTGTATTTCATGTTCATTTCTTGGTGTCCTTATTTTTGATTCCCTTCCCTGAGAGCTCCATCCTAGACATGGTAACAAACACAATCTTTTGGGTTGGCCCAAAAAAATCTGTTTAGTTTTTTTCTGTCAAACAAAACGCATTTTTCATTTTCACCAAAAACTATATTGATTTAGATATTTTGAGTATGTTGGCTACCTCCCATGTGGTATAATGTTAACTGTTTTCAATGAATGTCTCCCATTTGGTCACTGTCAACTTCAACTGGTCTACCTGACCATGGAGCATCATCGTCAAGCCAGAAGTCTCCAATATGAAACTTTACAAACTATTTCTGACATGTTTAATCAGTTGCATCAGCTTCTCCATACACTGCACAAATCATTTTTTTTATATTTCAGTTTCATTTTTACCTTTCTTGAAATAATAAAGCATAACATGCCAAAAATGTCTCTAGTTTTCTTCCATCTTCAATATTAAGATGGCTAAACAAAATTCACAAATTTTGATGTTTTTTTTTCAATGCATGCTGATATGACAGCTATCACAATACAACCTAACAAAATTATTTTGAATGAAGTTAAAGACAAGTAAGTACTACTAAGCCATCTTATAGAAAAAAACAAATGCCGTTTTTGGCCAACCCAATAGGTTAGGCACTGTTTATGTTTCAAAGTGCACTTGTACGGGACAGACAAGAATTTCAGTAATTCCTGTGCCTTGGGATGGGGGCTGTGAAGGTGGGGTTGTTTCAGGGCCATCTAACCAATGCCAGTCAGTAGATAATGTCATTGGAGTGCAGACCTGTGCAACATCACGGTTACTATGGAATTCTGGGAAAAGGCAGTTAGCGCTCCATCTATCCCAACCCCGTGACTGGGCTGGGAGTGGAGCACTCCTTCCCTCAAACTACCAATTTAAAACTCTATGGCCTGGCTGGGTGCTGGTTGGAGCTTCATCCAGCACGCCAAAAGTTGCCGGTTTGATTCCCAGTTGGCACATACCTGGGTTTGTGGATTTGAGCCCTGGTCTAGACACATGCAGGAGGCAACCCATTGATGTTTCTCTCTCTCCAATCCATAAACATTTCCTTGGGTGAGGATTTTTAAAAATGTTTGATGGTTATCTTAAAGCAGATCAATAAAATGAGCTAAATTTTAGGTGGTATTAGACACCACATGCCACTCTGCAGCAATTGGTTAAATCCTGTAAGAAGAGCTTTTACAAAGCTAAGAAGGACATAGTCCAGAAAGGCTACATAACTTTGTGTAGCTGGATTTTAGACAAACTAGTCACCTGATCATTGAGTGAAGATCTGATTCTAGCTCGTATGGCCCAAAGTGGGGGTGCTAGACTGCATTATTGCTCAAGGTATTTTCTGCCCCTCCCTGAAGACACTTACATCCCTAATCACTGACTTCAGGGCTGGCCATGTATCTTTTGGTTCCCTCTTTGTTGTGGAAAATTGAATAACCCTGCCCTGTTGCACTTCAGAGTTATGTGACTTGCCCCAGCCAGTGAAATGCAGGTGGACACGGTCTGTGTGATTCCTGAGCTGTTGTTTGAGAGCCACCCTGTCATTCACTGCTTGTCTCTTTCCTCTCTGCCACAAAAACAATCCATGTTCAGGGACGATGCCGTTCTGTCTACCTGAGTCCTAGGGTGTAGATGACATGGAGCAGGAACAATCGATGCATAATGGACAAGTAATAGGAGCAATAAGGAAACCTGTTTTTATAAATCCCTGGGACTTTGGGTTCCTTGCAATAGCCTGTCAACACAGTTAATAATGGTAGGGAACCAGAAGCCTTATGCATTTGAGAAATTTCCCAGACTCTCCGAGCAGATTGCTGGATCCTTTTCTCCCGAAGGCTTAGAAATCAGCCTGCTGCTCCCCGTTTCTACTGAATCTTCGCTTTCCCTTTCCTCTGCTCTGTTTAGGAGTAAATTTCTCTGCCTCGGTGCTTTGGCCAGTGTATGGTAAGTGGACTAAATCTATGCCTGCATAGTTTGATCCTTGTATAGCCATCATCCACCGACAGCATGCCCAGGTGGCCATTCTGCAGCTCGACTGGGAAGGAGAGGCATGTGCGGTGTCCCGATTGGGACCTGCACTCTGGAGCTGAATCCAGCCTAGCCATAGCTATCCACAGACCAGTGAGCAAGAAATGCACATTGTTATTGTGAGCGATGAGGACCTGGGGCCGTTATCACCCCAGCAAGAGCTCATCCACATAGTCCCCTGAGCTGAATCCCTCTCCTTTGCTCATGGTCGGTAAAGCAGTATTCTCACACTGTCTTATTAAAACAAAGGATTTCTGAGATGTTGTTGATTTTATTGCTCCCAGCAGGGAAATTGCTTGGGATTAAAGGTCCTCTTTACATCAGCCCTAGCTTCCTTCGTTTCTATCCCAGTAACTAATGAACTCTAAGGAAAATCATCATGCTTGCTTTATAAACATAGCTTGAAGAACGTCCTCTCCCTCCCTTCTACTACCTGGAACACACAAGTCTTCTTTGTACAGAAATTCTGGACCCAGCCCTTAGCCAGATCCTGGAAAATTAAAGCAGGAAGCCAAACGCCCGGGG
Organism: Noctilio leporinus; assembly: GCA_004026585.1. NCBI lineage: Eukaryota > Metazoa > Chordata > Mammalia > Chiroptera > Noctilionidae > Noctilio > Noctilio leporinus. The sequence continues at coordinate 28,866 of PVIW01003633.1, read as the reverse complement.
CTTTCAGGGTCTCTCCAGTCATATCTGGGTGGAAGGGTGTGCCCTCAGCCAGTTTGCTCAGTCAATAAATATTGTGGATGTGGACGTTACGCTCATGTGACAAGTAGTACGAGGCGCTGGGGATCCATGGTGATTGAGACAGGTTAGCTCATGTTCCAAAGGGGAGTCTGGCCAAACCCTGGGCTGGTAAAAAACCTAACAAGCAACTGTTATAGGTAAAATTTCTGGGAGGGCGATGATATTTATGTTAGCTATATTATCATTGCAAATTTATTTTCTGTAAGTCAGTACCTTTAAGTCAGAAGGTGCAAAATAGGCATTTACTAAAATGTTTTTATCTCACCCCAGGCCCTAAGCCACCTGGTTCCCCTCTTTGGAGGCAAAGATAACCTGTGTACATACAAGTACATTTGTATGTATTTTTATCCTTTTTGTACACACATGGTAGCATGCTACATGTACTTTTTTTTTTTAAGATTTTATTTATTATTTTTAGAGAGAGGGGGAGGGAGAGAGGCAGAGAGGGAGAGAAACATCAATGTATGGTTGCCTTTCACCAGGTCCAGCTGTGGACCTGGCTGGAGACCTGGCTTGCAACCTGGTTATGTGCCCTGGCTGGGAATCGAACCAGCAACCTTTGGGTTTGCAGGCCGGCGCCTTATCCACTGTGCCACCAGCCAAGGCTACACATGCTTTTTTATGACTTCTTTAACTGATGATATAACCTGAAGTTTTTCCATATCTATCTATAGAGTTTAACATTGTTTTTCTTTTGGTGAGAACACTGATGTTTTACCCTCTTAGCCAAGTTCAATTACACAATATAGTACTGCCAACTATAGTCATCATGTTAGATCCTCAGAGTTTACTTATAACTGAAAGTTGGTAGCTTTTGACAGCTTCTTACTATTTCGTCACCTTTCAGCCCCTGGCAACCACTGCTCCCCCCTGTTTCTATGAGTATAATTTTTTTTTCAAGATTGCACATATAGCTGATAACATGCAGTGTTTGTCTTTCTTTGTGTGCTTCATTCCACTTAGCATAATGCTCTCTAGTTTCATTCATCTTATTACAAATTGTGGGATTTTCTTCTTTTTTTAAAGCTGAATAATATTTCATTGCATATAGTATATACCATCTATTTTTATCCATTCACCAGCCGGTGGACACTTAACTTATTTCTATGTTTTGGCTAGTGTGAATAATCAATACTGCAGTGAACATAAGAGTACAGATAATTCTTCAAGTCAGTGATTTTGTTTCCTTTGGATATGTATCCAGAAGTAGGATAATATATTAGTTATATTTTTAATGTCTTGAGGAACCTCCACATTGTTTTCCATAGTGGCTAGACCAGTTGATGTTCCAATAAATAGTATATAAGCGTTCCTTTCTCCACATCCTTGCTAGCATTTGTTATTGCCCGTCTCTTTGATAATAGACATCTTAACAGGTGTGAAGTGATATTTCATTGTGGTTCTGATTTGCATGTTCCTGATGATAAGTGATGTTGACCATTTTTATATCTTTTTTAAAAAAGAAAGTTATTCAGGTTCTTTAACCATTTAAAATAATTGGGTTGTTTTCTTTTGTTTTTGCTGTTGAGTGGTATTACTTCCTTGTATATTTTAGATACGAACTGCTTGTCTAACAAATGGTTTACAAATTCTTTATCCCATTCCATAGGTTGTCTTTTCATTTTGTTGATGGTTTCCTTTGCTGTGCAGGATCTTTTAGTTTGATGTTGTTCCACTTGTTTATTTTGCTTTTGTTACCAGTGCCTTTGAATCAAACTTCCCAAAATCACTGCCAGGGAGCTTACCCACTATGTTTTCTTCTAGGAGTTTGATGGCCTCAGGTCTTACACTCAAGTCTTGAATCCATTTTGAATTAATTCTTGTGAGTGGTGTAAGATAGAGGTAGTTTCATTCTTTTGCACATAGCTACCTGAATTTCCCAATACCATTTATTGGAGAAATTACCCTTTCCATTGTATATTTTTGACTCCTTTATCATAAATTAATTGACCATATGTGCAAGGGTTTATTTCTGGGGTGTCTATTTTGTTCCCTGGGTTTATACATTTTTATTTTTTATAATTATGTTTTAACCCTCACCTGAGGATGTATTTGTTGCTTTTGGAGAGAAAGAGAAGCATTTATTGCTTTTGGAGAGAGAGAGAGAAACAGCAATCAATTGCCTTGTGCATGCACCCCGACCAGGGGTCAAACCCACAACCTAGGTATGTGCCCTCACTGGGGATCATCCTTTTGGTGTACAGGATGATGCTTCAAGCACCTGAGCCACATGGCCAGGGCAGTTTATATTTTTTTATGCTGGTACCATACTGTTTTGATTACTGTGGCTTTATAATACACACAGTCCTTTGTATCTATGGGTTTTGCACATGGTTTCAACCAATTACAAATCAAATATATATATATATATATATTTTATTTTTACTTTTAAATTTCAGGAAATTGATTCCTAAACAATATAGTATAGCATTTATTTACATATTTACATTTAATTAGGCATTATAAGTAATCTAGAGATACTTTCAAATATGTAGGAAGATGTGGGTAGATTATATGCAAATACTACATCATTTTGCATAAGGGACTTTGGCATCTCAGCACTTAATATGTGACTTGCATATGTGACAAGGCCTTATCTTGACTCTATTTTATTGTGGGTCAACAAACAAGGTGAGCGGGAAGCTTCCTGAATGACTGTTTCCAAGGCCAACTTAACAGAAGTGTAAGCTCAACCCAATTTCAGTCCTTGGCTTCCACCAGGAATGATGTGAACTGGCAAATCCCTGGAGAAGGGCAGCAGTTACAGGACAGGGACTGGCCTGAACTAGTCTGCCTCCCACCAGCCTGTGGTGCATGGGTTCCTGACTTCATGTAGGAAAGATTTCACAGCACAAGTCCAGGTGATTTTGAGAGTATATTTATTAAGGCTGAGACAGTGGAACAAAGGAAGGGTTTAGGGCAGAAGCAGCAGCAGCGGAGAGCCCAGGCGGTGTTCTGCTTTGGTTCCTACAGAAGTCACAGGAAAGAAGTGAGCCAAGGTGGGGCTGCTGTCAGCTCACTGGGAAATCAGAGAAAAAGGGGCCTTTGGAAGCAGGATCAGTTTGTAAGCCTGGGACGAGCTATCTCTGTCCACTGCTCCCTTGGTTGCAAGTCTTGTGGGGACCCGTTGAGTCTAGGAGGAAGTAAAAAGTTCGTGCCCAAGAAGGGACATGGGCAAGCTCTAGAGTGAGCCCACCCTGGGTTTTTAGCGTGAAGGTTTCTATTTTTCTTCTGTAGGCAAGAACCTTGGAGGAGGGTTTCCAGTGCATTTTTAATATGCTGATGCATGAAAATGAGCGTAAGGGAAGATAAGGTCTTGCAAGTCACTAACTGGCCGGCTGTACGTTGTTCAAATTGTTTGGCCTTGTTCAATGATCTTCTCTCAGTTTTGTCATTTCACCTGCCCAGGAATTTTCCTAGCTTCTTTCTTTGCTACCTCACTACCCTGTGATTTATTGGCTCCGTTGACCTGAGCAGATCCCAGCGGGAAGCCATCAGTCTGCTGTGCTCCAGACGTCACGCACACTAGCAAGCTGGCCTTGTGTGCTCCTGGAGCCTCTCCCTGCTTATCTCCCTCTTTAGTTTATTCCGATCTCTTCCTATTACTGGTTTAGTCTGTCTCATTTCTGGTGTTCGCCAGTCTAACCTGCCTCTGTTGCTGCAATGAGACTTGCCTCTGCTACCTTGAATTTACCGTCATCCTACAGTAAGTCCTCACTTAGCCTAGTTAATAGGTTTCTCAACTTTAAGAGAAACAACGTATAGCGAAACCACTTTGACCATAGACTAGTGCACATAAACAATAGTTAGGTTCCTATAGCATCTCCTCAACATCATTCGAGGACCTGCTGTACTGTAGAGAGGTTTGGTATTCTACACAACTGTAGTGGGCAGGGTAGGCTAACTGTTGTAATAAACAAGTCCAAAAAGTATTAGAAGCTAGACACAGAGGTTTAGGTATAACTCACAACACAGTCCATTCTAGGTTGGCAGGGTTGCTGCAGGTGAGCAGTCAGTTGGAGGGACCTCTGTCCCATACAGTCATTCAAGGACACAGGCGCCTGTCCTCTGGTGGCTCCGCCCACCTCTAGATCACCAAGGCTGTTTGTTCAGCTCTATAGATAGAGAAAGAGAAAGTTGAGAGGCATATCCGCTGTCAAACACCTTGGCTCAGAAGTCACACCAGTCACTTTGCTCACATTTTACTGGCAAGTCCTTGGTCACATGACCTCACCTGGAAGAAGATGGGCTAGGAAATACGGTCTTTCTATGTGCCCAGGAAGGAGAGAATATGGCTATGAGGCCACTAGAGACGACACCACAACAACCTTATATGGGACCTGGGTAGTCAGTCCTTCCTTCCAGATAATTCCCAAGCTATGCTGTTTTCCTCCAAATGTGCGCAAACTATATGCTTCTGAAGTAAGAGATTTTCCTTCTGTTATACAGATACCGTTTGGAATTGCTTTGACCTTATTGGTGTCATGCCGGCTTTGTCCTTTTAATTCTGGGCTTTGTATTGTGTTGTGTTTTGGTGTGAATCTTTTCCCTCAGATTGTGAGGCCTTGATCATTAGATTAAGCAGTATCTTAGTCTTAAAATGTTACCTTGAGTTTGTACACATAGGTGTATTTTAATGACATTTTTACTATGCATTATTTTGCTCTCTAGCACATTTAATCTTCACAATAACCCTATGCGGTCAGTATTATTATTGTCTCCATTTTCCAGGTTAGGAATCCAAGATACGGAGAGTGAAGTGACTTCCCACCATGTGAATGGCTGAGCTAAGATTCAGACCAACACGCGCCTGACCTTAGGCCTGCACTCTGAGTCATTGTGTTGCTCAACATTATCTTCCTAGAGGTAGCTAGGAGCAATTTTCTTATCTCTGCCTACCTCAGACATTTCCTTCTCTCCTAAAGTCTGAGGCCCTAGACTTCTTCCACACACGGGAGATCCTTTCTCTTGCTGGTTCCCAGGGTAGTAAAAAATAAAATGGGAGAACTATCAGGTTTAAATTAATATGTAATTTTAAGTATAATGGCGTGAGATTAGAGAAATAAGAATGGAAGATCTTGACAAAGGTATCTCAGGGAACCATAAATAATCCTTTACAGAGGGTTTGGGAGGAGCAGAACAGACAAAGTTTTCAGAAATTACATCAGTAAGGATTTACAATGCATTTACATTGGAACTTATTTTTTATGCGTCAGGTCTTGCTCTTTTGCATCTGTTTTAAGTATCCCTGCCTGTAGCTGCTGGATTGACTTCATGAACTCATTTGTATACCTGGGGATTTACTGGCACATTGTAAACCTAACTTAAGCCTCTGTAGGTTTGGAGACTTTGGTTGGGTGTAGCAAGGTTTCATGACTCACAGAAATGAGAAAAGAATCCAAGAGATCATGAACAGATACACCCCAAGAATGGTGTACTGGAGAAAACACTAAAGCCTCTAGGAGCTACCCAGCCTAGAACTAGAATTTCTGGTTCGCTATGTGCTGAATACCATCCCTGGACATTTAAAGGCCCTTTACTATCCTCTGCCTCCTCTTCCTTTAGGTTTGACTCGCGCTGATCTGGGCCTGCAGTCCAGGATGGTTTGTTCCTGGGACCAGACCTGACCGGAAGTGACCTCATGAGCACATCAGCCTCCCCAGCTGCCATGCTGCTCCGGAGGCTTAGGCGGCTCTCCTGGAGCAGCACCGCTGTCCAGCTCTTTATTCTAACCGTGGTGACATTTGGCTTGCTGGCCCCCCTGGCCTGTCACCGGCTTCTGCACTCTTACTTCTACCTTCGCCACTGGCATCTGAACCAAATGAGCCAAGAGTTCCTGCAACAAAGCTTGAAGGAGGGGGAAGCTGCCCTTCACTACTTTGAGGAGCTGCCCTCTGCCAATGGCTCCGTGCCCATCGTCTGGCAGGCCACCCCACGGCCCTGGCTGGTCATCACCATTGTCACCGTGGACAGGCAGCCTGGCTTCCACTATGTCTTGCAGGTGGTGTCCCAGTTCCACCGGCTTCTCCAACAGTGCGGCCCCCAGTGCGAGGGGCACCAGCTCTTCCTGTGCAACGTGGAGCGCAGCGTGAGCCATTTCGATGCTAAGCTGCTGTCCAAGTATGTCCCCGTGGCCAATCGCTACGAGGGCACTGAGGATGATTATGGTGACGACCCTTCCACCAACTCCTTTGAGAAAGAGAAGCAGGACTACGTCTACTGCCTGGAGTCGTCCCTGCAGACCTACAACCCAGATTACGTCCTGATGGTGGAAGATGACGCCATTCCAGAAGAACAGATCTTCCCGGTCCTGGAGCACCTTCTGCGGGCTCGCCTCTCAGAGCCGCACCTCAGAGATGCCCTTTACCTAAAGCTCTATCATCCCGAGAGGCTGCAGCACTACATCAACCCAGAGCCCATGCGGATCCTGGAGTGGGTCGGTGTGGGCATGTTGCTGGGGCCCTTGCTGACCTGGATGTACATGCGGTTTGCCAGCCGTCCGGGGTTCAGCTGGCCGGTCATGCTGTTCTTCTCCCTGTACAGCATGGGGCTGGTGGAGCTGGTGGGCCGGCACTATTTCCTGGAACTGCGGCGGCTGAGCCCTTCCCTGTACAGCGTGGTCCCTGCCTCGCAGTGCTGCACCCCGGCCATGCTCTTCCCTGCCCCCGCGGCCCGCCGGACCCTCACCTACCTGTCCCAGGTGTATTGCCACCAGGGCTTTGGCAAGGACATGGCACTGTACTCACTGTTGAAGGCCAAGGGGGAGCGGGCCTATGTGGTAGAACCCAACCTCGTAAAACACATCGGGCTCTTCTCCAGCCTTCGGTACAACTTTCACCCCAGTCTGCTCTAGGGGGCCAAGAAATGCCTCTCTGAAAGTGGCTGCTTCTTGACGATTCGAACACTGAGCTCTGTATTTTGACATGGTTGCTTGTAGATAATTCGTTGTTTATTGTTGCTGGGGATATAGGCACTGGGACAGCGGGGGCACAGACCAGTCAACTACCTTGGCAGGAGCAGCAGTTGGCCCCAGATCTGGACCCCGGTCCCTCCACACAGCCACACTGCCTCAGGCAAGCTGATCCACCCACCGAGGGGGCAGTTAAATACGAGTTCTATTCTCCAGTTCTATTCAACTCTGCTTCGTGATACTGTGACTGCCAAAAATGTATGTGGCGATATGACTCTTTGAGGATTTTAAGGGTAGAATTTGGTGAAAGGTGAGATCCATTTGAATCAATTTCTTTCTCATTGGGCATGAGGATGGATGTGTTTAGAATATATGTCTAAAGAGGCAGGACTGTGTTGATCCATCCCACTTATTTCCTTGAGCCCGTGTAATAAAAGTTAGTAAAAGCTGCGCAATGCCTCGCAGCTTGGTGACAGGTGACCTGGCTTCTGTTAACTGCTTTTCTCTTCTTTGCATCGCACTGCACCGAAGAGCAGTATTGTTAGTGAGAACTTTATGGCACAGCAAAATTTGAAAGCACCTTACGGATTGTCAAAGTCAGATTGCCTATGTTTATTAGTGAGTTAACATTGAGGATTTCGGTCATACTCTGATTATTTGAAAATTGGACATTGCAGAATTATATAGAGTCAGGAGCTCTTTACCAATTGTATATCCCCTTTCCTAACTTTGCTGGCTAATCATCCACCCTCATTTCTTTTCCTTCTAGGTAGCATGATGTTATAGAAGAAACAAAACATGGACTATGAAGTCAGAAGACTTGAATTTTTATTTCAGATCCCTCTCAGGTCTTAGTGGTGTGAACTTGGGCAAGTCATAACCACCCCGAGTCTCAGTTTCTTCACCTGTGAAATAGGGACAGTGGGACCTACCTTTGAAGTTGCCTTGAGGTTTAAGTGACAGAATATATGCAGCACACCTAATAAGTGCTTAACTCAGAGAGGGCACTTGGCAAATTTTTGTTCTTTCCTCTTCTGTAATCAGTATACACAGCTCAAGTGTATGTTGGACAAAGATATTAGTGATGTTCAGAGTATGAGAAAGAACACAGATGATACCCATGAAGCAGCTGTTCCAGACCAGCCACTGCTAGGTTATGCACTGACTTGTCATTGTGAATGGTGGAAGGGTATGCAGCTGCAACAAAACCAAAAACAACTTTTCATTCAAACTGAAAGTGATCTGAGACTCCTCTTGAGCTTATTCTAAGCCTATGATCTGAAAATTACTTTCCTTGAATGTTGCAAATAACTGGCCTTTGACAGTGCTTCCCAAACCAGTGGACAAGTCCCTTCATGAAGATGGACGATAGTCTTAAGAGTTCAAGCACTTGTCTGTTTTGTTTCAGAGCCACATCTTCCATTTGCTTTTGCATTTCCACCTGGGGATCTATGCAAGAACACAGAGGGCATACGCAGGAGTTGGGGGGTGTGGAGGGAGTCAGCACCATACTTTGCAGATGAACAAACTGAGACCCCAAGGTGTCCCACAACTTCTCTAGGTTCACACACCTGACTGGACTGAAACAGCTCTTCTGACTTTCAGCTGTTTCCTTAACTACATTCATTTTATAAATATCAATGTAGTCAAATTCTCTTTTGTAAAGCCTGATTGTAATCTGGACTGAATAATATTTCTGTAAACTAAGATGTGAGAAATTCATTGTCATGTGGGTCTTGGAGAACAGACAGGTATCAGTGTGTGTTGTGTTGTTACAGTGACCTCTTATGTATCCCCAGAAATGCCCAAAGTGATCAGAGCTCTAGATGACTTACAGAGATGTTCAGAGTCCACCCCTGCATTCTTCCTCACCTAGCAGCCAGTCCATTCCCATGTTTGAGAACAGAACCAGCCTCAGCCTAGACCTTATTAGAATTTGATGCATTAATGATTGGATCCCCTCATAAATTGTTTTTTGTTTTTGGTCCAGTGACCGGGGAGCCACATTTAAGCTAGTCAGTTTCAAGATAGGGAGTCTTCGTTTTACATTTCTGCTGTTTATAATTCAGTTGCCTACTGCATGCAGAAATCCCCTCCCCAGCTTCATCACTGGAGGGCCAAGGTCACCTTTGCCTTGTTTAATTTTCTACCTACATACCAAGATGTCTTCCCCCATTGATCTTAACTAGAGCCTGCCATCCTTGGACATTTTCTGCAGCCCAGTGCTACACTTTTATCTCTAACCACTTTAAGATTTTCCCCCCTTGTGTCTCTCATCCCTGGAGTCCAAGTTTTGTATGTTGTCCTTGATTAGGACAGCTGGCAGCTTCACGCCAAAGCTGAAGTTTCTTGTTTAATCCTAAGTGAAGGGACTAGAGAAGACCTCAAGTCCCCTTCCCATATCTAGGGACATAGGTTACCAGGTGGGTGAAGGTCTCTTAACAGTCCCGCTCATCTTTCAAAGTTTAAATTAGAGTGAGGCTTAAGAAGTTCTCATTTGTAACTGATTGTATTTGCACAGACATATCACTTAAAATAAAAGCACCCATTCCATGGAGGTGTCCTGAGAAGACTTTTGTTATTCTCTTTTATTCATTCCTGTGGGATGGAGTTTTGGATGTGGCAAATAGTATCACACACACACACACTCAAACACACACTCCATTACCATTCAAAAGTATGGCTGTCCACTTAAAAGTTGATAACTGAATTTCTTAAATAGAAACATTTGAATCATTCATTTTTTGTATTATATTTGTTTTTAAGGAAAAAATGGTGAAAATAGTACAGTGTAACTGGAGAATACAAGTAGGACTTAGAAAGTGATAGGATTAATCTTATTTCCCTTGGATATACTTCTCATTTGGGAGAATTTATTTAATTGGTAACTTAATTTGAGTGGAGAGGCATTCTAATTGGAGACGATCATTGTGGGAATTTTAGACACTCAGATTCATTGTGAGTTGCAGTAACACATGTTATAAAAATGGTAATTTTAAGTCACATGGAACCATTTGGATATTTTTATCCCTATTACAGTGAATTTGCTGAGAAAAGCTTGTTAACTGGCACTATTTTTTCAGGTTGGATTTTTATTGGGGAAACCTTTGGGGTTGTTTCAAAGACAGATGGAAATTGAATAGTGCTAATGGCAAAAATGTTCTTCACGTTAGAGCTGTGGCTGGCAGGTCACCCCAAACCTTGAATCATTCACAACAGTGAGAGTCCTTGCTCTATGCTGAATGGGAATTTTTGGTTTAGAATGGGAACAAATTATCTTGACATTTTCCCTAATGACCTACATAGAAATATGAATAAATGAACTGATTTTTCAGAAAGCATCTATGTTCACAGTTTGGGGGTAAGAACAGATGAAAATCCGAAGGCAAATGAATTTATAAAAAATAAGGAACAGGTGGCATAAGAATGTGGCAATTATCAGAGAGATGGGAAAAGAGGACAATGAGAATGAAGCAGAACATCTCACATTTGTCACCTGTTCTTATGTGTCCCAAACTCCCTTGTATAAATAAATCTTTTATGTGTGTTCGGCTGTCATGAAATCTTTATAGGGCCTGCCTCTGGAGAATGCAAAGGAACTAAACAATGGGTAGTCAATGTTCTGGATTAATAATTCATTACCTTCCTAGGACCTGGCTTCGTATTGCATTTAGAATAAAACTCAAACCCGTACATTACCTCCCAGGCCAGATCCGAGCTGGCGCCTGCAAACTCTCAGACTTCATGCCATCACTCCTGTCATCGGTCCCCAAACTTGAATCGCACCCACTTTCTGTTCCTAGCACATGCTTCACTGGCTCCTATTGCACCTTTCCCTGAACTCAGTTTTAAACCGCCTCCCAAGAAAGATATTCTTTCCATTTATCTGAGGCAGCCTTACCCCTTTCCTACCCCCCAGCACATTTATCACGTAACCCAGTTTGAGTCCCTTCAAAGCTCCTGTCATTCCCTGAAATTCCCTTATGTCTTACTTTGTTTTCTTTTTCTTTTTAATACTATCTCAATTTTATTAACAAAAAAATGCTGATAATTTTGCTCAGAGATTTTATGTTATTCTCTTTGAGAATGCATATTTTTACTATTTTGGGTTTGTTTTTTTTTTCACCTCCCATCTGCCACAGAATAAGGTCCGTGATAATCAGAGGTCTTCTATATGTTATTTCATTCATCCCCAGATTCTAGAGCAACACCAGGGGCATAGTGGGAGATGGTAAGGAAGAAAAGGGATTTACAGTGGGACTATTACCCAACTTCAGGGGCTCACCGCTTGGGGGGCACTATTCAAGAGCTGCCTTGGTTATGGCAAAAGGTCATTTGGTTTACTTGCAGCAAGTAAAGGAGATGAGATGAATATGCCAGGCTCAGCCTCCCCCAAGGGAGCCTTAGCCGGTGCTCATAAACCCTACTTGGTCCCTCACAGGCTGATTTCCTCTTTGCAGTTAGCTACTTTTATTTGTTAAATTCCTATCAGCTCATCCTGTTTCCTGGTGCATCTTTGAAATGCTGTGCTGTCTCTGAACACTTAGCAAGAAATAACATTTAGAACTGCCAGACTTTGAGACCCTCATCCTATCGAACGGAACTGCCCGCAGAGAACAATACTGGCCAAAGAAGCGGGGCCTGGGAAGAAAGTCAGAGGAGAGGAGCAGGTAGTGAGGGTTGGCTCTGCTGTGCAATTTGACCCTATAAAAGAAGTTTCTGCATGTCTTCCAGATAGACTGAATGGCAAGTGCAAAAAGGAACCTCCTACAGCATCACATGGCTACTTTTTTCTGTGTTGTTATTATGGTTTTGTTTTCAGTATGTGTGTGGTAATGAAGGGGGTTGGGGGTGGTCCCTGTGTGTTACTCGCCCCCAGGAAGGTTGGGTTTCCTCCTTCAGGCTGCAACAGCTGCATTTTCCTGGGACTCATCTGGACATGACCACCATCCAGGGTGGCACCACAGCTGGCTAGCACTTTTGGGTCAAGAGGCTGGAGAATGAAGGAATGGTCACCACATTGTCCCCATAAACTTCTCAAGTTATATGGGTGATACAGTTTAAACCTGACCATGCAGCTTTGAGTGCTAGGTGTGGCCTTTGGCAAAACAGTACATGATTTAACAACAAATCTAGACTAGAGAGGTGCCCCTGACCACCCATTTGGCCCTGTTGAACACTGTCCCCCAAAATGAGAGCTCTCTGGTTCGATTCCCATTTGGGGCACATGCTTGGGTGGCAGGCCAGATCCCGTCAGGATACGTGCAAGAGGTAATCAATGGATGTTTCTTTCTCACATTGATTTTTCCCTTTCCTTTTCCTTTCCCCGTCCTCTCAAAATAAATTTAATTTTTTAAAAAAAGAATAGAGAAGCAAATGTTCTCAGAAACTGGATAAGCAGGTGAGGAAACTAAGGATCTTTTTTTCTGTTATGTGCCTTTTGGAGTCTGATTTCTATTAGTGTAGCTTTGTTTAAATACAAACAAGTCAAGTCCTCTGCAAAATACATGTCTAATGGCAACACATTAAACAGAATGTGCCACCCCAATTCGTTTTAATCTGGGGAATGATGTGAGCCCTGGCATTGCTGTGACCTGGGGCCTGAGACCATGGTTACTTATATTCAGCAGCTCAAGTCTGTGTAGATTTCCTTCCTGCAACCTGTGTGGGCATTGCCTCTTGTCCTCAGCCGTTTTCAGCTCCAACTCATCCAGAATCCATAACCAGCTGGGGTTCAGCAAAAGAAGCTTGACTTTTGTCTAACCCTTCCTCCAGTGAGGTTTATGATAAGGCAGGATTTCATCTTCCTTCTAGAATCTACCCAGGGGCTAGTGTTCCTCACTTGTACAAATACAAAAAGGTACCTAAATTTAAGATGTTACATTAAAAAAGTGTGTCTGTCATTCAAAATCATAATTTGTGTTTTTTTTTTTTTTTGCAAGGAACTACATCAAATTGTACGAACATCTAAATGTAGTACTGGTTTATCCCTATCCCTATGCCTAAATCATGCTAGCAATATTCAGGTAACTCAAGCTTTTTATAAAAATGTAGCTGAACTATTAACTAAAATGCCCTTATATGAAGAAACACACTTCCATATTTGAAGCAAAATGCTTTGAAGAGATTAGAATCACATTATCTTTCACTTCACCAGTTAACATCAGAGAAAGCAAACCGGTTCAGCCAAATAAACCCCTTCCTGTTGCACTTAAACATTAATCCTCGTATTAAGGAAGACACTAAAGTTCACTATTGCATGTCAGGAATCCTTTAGACAAATCATTTTTGATCTATAAAAGGCAGTAAGCATCATGTTCCTCATATCAGTTTCCATTTATTGAATGCCTACTGGATGACTAGCACTGTGCTCAGGGCTGGAGACATGAAGGTGAGGGACCATAAGATGTGCTTTCTTCTGTAAACAAAAAGGGCTGCATTGACAAGCCTGACGAGATTCAATAAAAGTAACTATGTGGGATGTTTAGATCATTAAAAGAAAAGAAATCCTAACTGAGCCAGTTATAGAGGGAAAGTCATATCCTAAAGCCTGCATGGAGATTAATTGCTACCATGACAAGCTCCATCCATGGCGTTTGTACATCGAGAAGAACATACTTAACATGTCACAGTGCTCTTCTCCCGACCCCGGTACAGGATGAGACAACTCCAACGTTCCTCATTATTATCTCTTACCCACACACCTTTGTAAACTACACTGTGTATGTGAAATGTTAACTGCCCTGCACCCACCAACGGAAAAGAAGTATGCATCTCTATTTCACTTTTTATCCAATCCTGAAGACTTCCCCCTTCTTAATCTGCCGCCAATGGATCTCACGTAACCTTTCTTACATCTTCTTTGGTTCTAATATAAAATCAGTGGCAAAACTGCTGTCTTCCAGAGCATCATCTCAATCCTTTTTGAGATTTTGCTTCCGGGACTAGCCCCCAAACCCTTAGCTCACCATAAACTCGAAACCTTTCTGTAGGTTTGGAATTTCTTTCATTAACAGTTCCTCGTAGGACCATGGTTTCTGTACAGCAAGTCCTGGTGGCAGAACCCTAAACTACCCCATCTTTCTCAGCTCCTCTGCGACCTCTTGCTGATGACATGTCCCCCCCCACCCCCCAAGGAAGCCTCCAACTAACAAAGGAAATGACTGACACAACATTCACTTACAGAAGTAGGTGGGGGTGGAAGGGGAATTAGCCTGTCTCAGCTGCAGGGAGATAAAGGGGGTAAGTTGGCTCTTGGAGCAGGTGCTTTGGGGAGAAGAGATAGCTTTTTATGCAAGAGGAGGATCCAGAAAATTATCTTTGAACTTATTAAAGGTTATCTCATTTTTGTGTTTTACGTTTCTAGAAAAGCAAGCCTCTTTTTTTTTTTAATCTTTTTTTTTTCAATTTTTTTTTAAAGATTTTATTTAATCATTTCTAGAAAGAGGGGAAGGGAGAGAGGCAGAGAGGGAGAGGGACATCAATGTATGGCTGCTTTTCACCTGCCTCCAGCCACAGACCTGACTGGAGACCTGGTTGGCAACCTGGTTATGTGCCCTGGCTGGGGAATCGAACCTGCGACTTTTGGGTTCGTAGGCCAGCACCTTATCCACTGTGCTACCAGCCAGGGCGAAAAGCAAGCCTCTTAATGCCATGTTTTCTAATCCAAATTAGGAAAAGAGATGTGACATCTTTTTCTGAAACTGAGTTAAAAATACTAAGTTGGAAAGAGAAATGATCTCCAGAGAGCTTTGCTTCCCCAAGAATGACACACCCTGTTGACAGCCACTTGCCACATCTTTCTCAACAAAGAATCAAGAAAAGCCAAACACAAAGTACTTTCTGTCCATTCCATCTGCTGACAAAGGCCTGCTGGCCCTCAAATGGAGAGAACTGCCAGGGTCACACTTGTCAGAGCTCCTGCCAGGTGAGTCTCATTCCCTAAAGCTTTCCTGCTAGTTCATTGTCCTTCCCAAGTCTTGAGGCCTTCGGGTTTCTTGTGCAAAGTCTGGTTCTTACTGTTATCAGAGAAACCCTGGTTCTTCTCACCAATGCAGTAAAGAATTACAGATCAGTGAGCAAATTAGCATGCATGCAAAATTTATTAATGAATGGGAGAGCAAAAACAAGGGTGGCCAAAGGCAGGTGTGGCAAGACTGCCCTAGTGTGGCCAGAGGTAGTTTGGGCCAGGGGCCCAAGGGCCCAAGGGTGCCAAGAAAGCAAGTCCTTTGTTCTGAGGACTTATATAATTGGCGGGATGGGGGTGAAGAAGTTACATTTTGATTGACAGGTAAAGGTGATGCTAGCACTTCAGGACTGGGGCAGGGATACCCAAAGGTGTTAATGGGCTTCTTCCTTTGGGCACTATGGGCCCTTTCCTACCTTTTGGGCCCTGGGATGTAAACACAGTTTCTAAGGCTTTCCTTTCTAGATACTGGAAAGGACAGAGAATTCCAAGGACTTTCCTCTTCCCTGGCTAACCTGGTTTCCTGTGATATGGGAACACCTGGTAATATTATTAGACCAGGTCCAGGACTGCTGGGTTAGCAGGTGTGACATGTCTCCCTCTGCTTCTGTCCTCCTGTAACACGACCATGGCTTATCACTTTATGACTGACTGCAGGTGGAAGCAGTGTCACAGAGCTCCTGTTCTTCTCACAGGGCGGCTGTAGTTCACCCATCACAAGGTGGGAGGGAGCACCCTTCTTTGAACTCTGAAATATTTTTAATGGAGGACCACAGCATTCTCCTACCTAGTCTCATCAGTGCTTCCACATGGACCCCCGAACCTGAAGAGGCCCAACCTTACATTTAAAAGTTGTTTTTAAGGAATCCACATGGAAACTATTGGCCAGAGTCCTCAGTCTGGCTCTAAGACTAGTGGGCCAAACTGCAGCTCCATAAACAGTGGGGTATTTTGTAATTCACAGGCGTTGTTCATAACCCTTCAACTGCTGTAATCCTTACCTTCAAGGATCCCCCATATGAATGAAATAACCCAACAATAAAAGAAAGACCTGAGTTTTTAGCAAGCGTAATTCTTAACGCATTAGAAAGCCTTCATGAGCGAATAGTTTCTAACCACATGCCAGTAAGAAATGGGATGGTTTGGTTTATATATGAAAATTCTGATTTTGCTTGCCAAGGCTGGGCAACTCAAGTGAAAAGAAAAAAAATGACGCTATCAGTCTTTTTCTCTAAAGGATTTTTGGAGCGCTTTTTAACATTCTCACGTACCGGGGAAGTATGTTGTAAATCTTGCAGGGTAATTTCAGTGCATGAGACAGCTGGAGCAGTTGCAAATAACAGCATGCAGACTCCCAGGGCATTAAGCCATAATGGGGTTTAATAGTCTCACTAACCAGAAAGCTGGAGAAGGCAGTCCCAGTATATGATTGAGGACTCAGACCCTGTCTGTCCTTCTTTTCTGCCATCTTTTGCCACCTTGTGGTTACTGCAGCTTCAAATACAAGTCCTCACAGGGCTGTGTTCAAAGCAGGGAGGAAGAAATGAGGTACAAAACATTTTCCTACTGAAGTTTTTTAACTCCCCCCCCCCCCGCCCCCAGGAGGAACAATTTCAGGAAGTTTCCCTGTTGACCTCTCCTGTCTCCTGAAGGATTTGAACCTCAGGCCCAGGAGATGGGATGAGCCCAATCACAATTCATTCACTGTGGCTTGGTGGGGGTCTATCTTCCTTGACCTCACGGGCTATCCGCTCACCCCCCTAGCAAGCTGAGGACTTTTGTTAGCCAGGCAGAACATGTATGTGGACAGGCAAAATGTGAACAGTGACTGCCCAGTCTCTGGGGGAAGTCATATCAAGAATTTTAATACTTTTCCTGTTTTTGCCACTTTCTATGATATTTAGAAATTGAAGCAACATATAGATATATTTATGTTATTTAGATTAGATTTCTTTGACCACCCAGTCATCAGGTTAGGTCATAAGAGCCTTTTTAAAAGATACAGCTACAGATGAATTGTTCTGGCGTGTCAAAGGGCTTTGGGAGGTTTAGTTCCATAAGATGACACTTTCTGACATAATAGGACATCCAAGCCACTGAACATGAAGCGTCAGGGAAACAGTAAGATTATTGTTGCCAGTTTCCAGAAAGTACAGATAAACTGAAATTGGAATGGGGATTCACTAGTTAACCACTGAAGTAACCTTATGATTGCTACCTATTTTTCCTCTGTTCACAAGTTCGTCATGGAAAACATGGTAATGTTCTTGATGCAGTAACAAACATCCTCTTAAAGTAGGGGAAAAACAATTCTGTTCAAAATAACTCACCAGGTTCTGACAATTTGAGAAGGGAAATAAATTGAGTGCAGCCAAATCATGCAATTAAATGTTGTAACTGAAAAAAATGATTTCAAAACTCACAAGTAGATGGGGGACCTTGGTACTTAAACCATAATCTTTAGCTGGTAACTGGTAACTGATCAATCACCAGGTGTGTCAGTAAGCTATATGTCTGTCAAGAGGTTAACATCCAAAAACATATAAGGAACTCAATAACTTAATAGCAAAAAGAAAAATCCAATTTTTAAAATTGGCAGGGGATCTGAATAAACATTTTGCCAAGGAAGACACACAAATATCCAACTAATATGTGAAGAGGTGCTCAACATTGCTAATCACTAGGGAAATGCAAATCAAAACCATGAAGATCTATCATCTCATACCTGTTAAATAGTTATTATTTTAAAAAGACAAGGATACTTGGCTGGTGGCACAGTGGATAAGGTGCCAGCCTGTGAACCCAAAGGTCTCTGGTTCGATTCCCCAGCCAGAGCACATAACCAGGTTGCAAGCCAGGTCTCCAGCCAGGTCTGTAGCTGGAGGCAGGTGGAAGGCAACTGTACATTGGTGTCTCTCCCTCTCTGCCTCTCTCCCTTCCCATCTCTCTAAAAATAATAAATAAAATATTTTTAAAAACCTAAAAATTAAAAAAAATAGACAAGGATAAATACTGGTGAAATGCAGAGAAAAGGGAACGCTTATGCACTATTGATGGGGATGTAAATTGGTACAGCTACTATGGAAAACATTTGGTTTCCTCAGAAAATTAAAAATAGAACTACCATATGATTCAGCAATCCCATTTCTGGGTGTATATCCCAAGGAATTGGAATCAGAACCTCAAAGGAGTATCTGCACTTCCATATTCATTGTAGCATTATTCACAATAGCCCAGACATTGAAGTAATCTAAATGTCCATCAACAGATGAATAAAGAAAATATAGTGTATTTATAAAATGGACTATTATTCAGCTTTAAAGAAGAAAGAAATCTTGCCACTTATGACAACAAAGATGAATATGGGGAACAGTGTACTAAGTGAAATAAGCTAGGCATAGACAAATAGTATATAATACTACTTACATGAGGAATCTAAAGTAGACAGACTTGGTACCGAATGGCGAGTTAGGGTCCTGCTGCCCACCGCCACCCCTCAAGGCAAAATTCCAGAGGCAAAGGTTTGGTGACAAGGGAAAGGAGTCTTTATTCAAAAGTGTCACAATTTTGAAGTAACAGCTTTCCACAAGATTTAGTCACTTAGGCCTGTCCATTAAGGCTAAACTCTTTAATTCTGTAGTTAACATCTTTAATCACTTGAGCCTATGGATTAAAGCTAAACTCTTAGCACCTGAGTTCTCCTATCATTCCCTCAGTTTTTAGTTATTTTATTTCTATAGGGCTAGTTGACAAATTAAAACAACATAAGATTCAAAAGTTACACAATTTTGGAACAGTGGCAGGCTTCGGCCTCAGGACTTGTACCCTCTAGAACATCCGGAGAATTAACCTCCCACCCTCTGCCAGGCCAGCCCTATCCTAGGCGTGTCCCCTGAGTTCCTTCCCATTCAAAATACTGACCGGTGGAGGACAGGGAGCTGTGGCAAGATCATCCAGGCATCCGAGAGTAAGAAGAGAGCCCAGGAGCCTGAGAGCCTCCAAGTCAGGGAGCTAGTCCTCTTTCATTTCACGTTGTCTTGCCCATAATTCCACGCACTCCCGAGGCATTCAGCTTGTCAGCCAATCCCATCCCAGACTGTTCACCACTACCTCCTCCTATGGCTCCTCCCCAGTCCCTCCCCAGTAGTCGGACCAGATCTCTCCGTATCAGACTTGGAGCATAGAGTAGAGGGGTGGTTGCCAGGGTTTGGTGGGATCCAGAAAACGGAAAGGTATTTGTCAAATTGTACCAAGTGTCAGTTATATAAGAAGTAAGTCCTAGAGATACCCTGTACAGCAGAGCCTATAGTTAACAATACTGTACTGCAAGAGTTTTTAAAATATGCAATACCTGACTATTTCATCAGGGGCAATGCCCTCTTTTCCCTTAGATTGTCGATATATATATATATATATATATATATATATCAGCCAATACAACAGCCAATTCACACATGTATGGTGTGAATAAGTCAAAATTATACCCACTCTTTTCAGGTCAGCAAAAAGTCTAATTTTTGCCATAAAAAGTTAGGAAAGAGTCTATGTGTACCATGAGGTGAAAATGGTTGAAAATTGCTGCTGTGTTGTATAATTTAAAATCTGCTAGTGTCTTATGTGAAATGTTATTGTCCCACATGAAAGGTAATAATGAAAGAGGGTGGAAGGAACTTTGAGAGGTGACAAATGTGTTTTTGTTATATATGGTGATGGTTTCATGGGTATATACTTCTCTCTAAACTCATCAGGTGGTAAACATTAAATATGTACATCTTTTGAATGTAAAATAAATGTTGTGAGCAAGGGAGCATCCCTGAAAGTAGGGACCCACACATGTTTGTGTCTTTCCACACGCCAGGTTTATTAGGGGAGACACATGCAGGTTAGACCCAAGATGGGGAGCTGATTACACTGAGGTGAGCAGAGCAAGGGTCCGGCATGAATCCTAGTCACTGGCGGCGTCTGTAAGTGGAAAGGCGGGTATCGGTCAAGTGCAACTGCAGTGGTGGTGTGTGTCCAGGGGAGTGGCAGTCCAGCAGGGCTCCAAGCGTGATCTGTGGTACAGCTAGGCTCAAACGTGGAGTGGTCAGAGCTCTGAGTCCTTATGGACCACCAGGGATGCAGGGCCTACTCCTAACGGATGTCCAAACAGGAGTCCTTAACCAAGTGTCCAGATCTGTGGTTTTGGGTGTTCCAAATTCCTTCTAAGGGTGTTCCCTGTTATATCCCAGTACCTCAGCCTTGACATAGCAATTGACAACACTATTATGGCTGACAGTGACCCCCTATTGAATTGTCAAAGGTGCCCTAAAAGTGCTCTCTCCTTGTGCTGTATACACTAAATAAAAGTTAAATCAAATGGGGAAAAAATTGTCCCTATTTCCCTTCATTTGGATGTCACACAAACTTTGAGACTCCACCTTAACTTTCTACGTGAGACAATCGGAGAGATCATCTTAGGCTTCCTTATGTAAAAGTGTGCAAATGGAAAACATTAACTGGGCATAAAAATATATGAGGAGAAGGGAATCAATCTAAGAATCAAAGAAAATTCTTCCTATAAAAGGTTGCTGCAAGATAGATTGTTGCAACAAATATACTCTAGAAAAATTTCTAAATCTAATTTTTGCAAGATTCAAGAGGACTTCGAACCTACAAATCACGTAGTCATGCAACAATAATAAAAATTAATAAGTAAAAAATGAAAAAATGTGTATTTGTTCATTGTGGTGAATTTGATAAGTTATTTATGTCTGGGTCCCAAATTTCTGAACCCTGTTGTCCTGCTAGCACCTTTCAAAGGCCAGTGTACAGGCGACCAGTTACAGCAAAAATCATCCCCAAATCCTGATATCATCTATTCCTGTGAGTTGGCCTACCGTGTGGCTTCTGTTGAGGTGAGGTATCTTCCTAAACGGAGGACTTCACTCTGGTCTTGATTAGTCTTCTGCGTGGAGGAAGCAAATTTTTCAAGTGGGAGGAGGACCCAGAGTCTCCCCTACACTACCAGCTGCATAGTAGCAAAGAGAGAGCAGTTCAGTAGGAAACATCTGAAAAGGGAGGTCCCCAACACCAAGAAGCATGGGAGCGTTTATCTTAACCCAGTTCAATTTAAGCAGCGTCCTCCTAGAAATACGAATTCGTTTTCACTATCAGAGGGAAAGTCTTGGGCTCCCCCTAGTGGACAGTCTGTGGCCTGCACTTCGCCTCGCTGTGTTCCCCCTAGGTAACTGGGACTTCCCTTCTCAAGACGGGCGGGCGTTGGAGTGGCCTTGCCCTACTCAGGCTTTCCTTTCTTTCTTTCTTATTCATTATTTTTTAGAGAGAAGGGCAGGGAGGGAGAAAGAAAGGGAGAGAAACATCAGTGTATGGTTGCCTTCAGCTGGGGACCTGGCTGGAGACCTGGCTTGCAACCTACGTAGGTGCCCTGCCTGGGAATCGAACCAGTGATTTTTGGGTTTGCAGGCTGGCGCGTATTCACTGAGCCACCAGCCAGGTCCTAGGCTTTCCTTTCTTACAGTACTTATCACATTTTATGCTTTGTTAGAGCCCATCTCTCCCTTTCACGTGTGTTCCTGGAAGGGAACCAGAATATGTCACCGCCTCTAAATGTCACTTTTGAGTTAAAGGCACCCAAAAAAACAGCAGATGAAAGAAAGGGCACTCTGCTCTTTCTTCTTATTCCTGAAAGCAGGAGATAAAATTCCCCTGTGACACATGTCCTCCCTAGTCCAGGAAGAAAGAAAAATTCTTATCTTCAGAGCAGAAGGTGAGGCTGAGAGTAATCTGTATAATCCCTGGTAAACTAACCTTTATCATCCTAGGCCCCTTCGCGTTAGCTGTCCTAACCCGAATCCCTTTGTCTTGTCATGTGTTCACAATTTACTACTTTTGTCCAACTTAGTACATGCATGTGGGTCTTCTTTGGCTTCTCACTCTCCTGTGGGGTCTCCCATGTACATAGTTTGTATGTTTTTCTCCCGTTAACGTCTTATATCGGTTTAATTCTCAGGCCCACCTGGGGATCCCAATGGGATAAAGTGTTGCCTCCCCTACAAGTAAAAAGACTTCGGTCAGGTCTCCATCCTCACCTATGTAAGTGTGTTTGTTGAAGGGATGAAAGCATATGTGAAAAACAAAACATGTTAATATTCCTGGGATGACCACATTTTATCTTGCATTGTTCAGTTAGTTCTCCTTCTTTCTTTCTGTTTATTTTTCCTTCATCATTCATTAGAACTTACACCTGATTTGGCCCTTCACGTGCAATTTTTCATCTAGTCCTCACAGTTCTGTTGGGGGCCAATAGCTGCACCTGCCTACATGGGATGAGAAAAATGACATTCAAACAGGTAAAGGTCATGTAGCCAGGAAGTAGCAGAATGAGGAAACAAAGCCAGAGACATCAGACTCTGACGTCAGAGTCCGTGGACTTTTGCAGCATGTCTTCGGCTGATTGTCTGCAATAGCATGTATGTGTATGTGTGCACATACGTACTGGTCTGTAAATAAGATCACTGATTGTGAAAGAGTCGAACAATAATACAACAGTTTCTCAGGTGTGCCTATTGGAATCACCTGGACCTCACCCCAGTGACTCTGACTTCATTGCTCTAGAGGAGGATGAATATTCAGGTTTTTAATGTGCTACCTAAGCTGGGAGTCACTGCAATAAAAAAGTAAATAAAATTGAAAAAATACTAATACCATCATTTAGATATAACCACCTTTGTTAATATTTGGGTGACTTTCTCCTTTCATGGAAACACAAACCCAATGTTACAAAACAGGCTATCATACATACAATTTGGTTTCTTTATCCACCCCTCCCCCTCCTCCAAGTATCTGCATCTTTTGTGTCTGTGGCACATATGTATAGTTTAATGCCTTTATAGGGTTCCATTGTGGAAATGTAATACAATCATTTAAAACATCTCTTATTAATGGATGTTTATACATTGTTTAAACTTTTTTCTTAAAATCAGCACTGCAGGAAGCACCTTTGTCTGCACTTTTATAGTAACAGGCTTGGTATAAAATGCTAATTATTTTTTCAGTTGGATTTATGTTTCATCACAGTATTCTCTCCTCACCTAAATTAGGAAAGAAAAGAGGAGGGAGGGAAAGAATAAAGAAAAGAATAAGAGAAGGAAGGAAGGAAGGAAGGAAGGAAGGAATTTTTTAAAAAGACATGAAAGGTAAGTTTAAGAAACACAAAATCTGGCTTTCCTCTATATTGCCTCAGCTTATTTTAGTGATGACACACACATACTGGAAAGATGCCCCTTTCCACGCTGACTTCCAAGGATGTTCCTGTGTGTGAAACAAAGACAAGTCCCATTTCCTGGTTCCCCTGTGGCCTGGTTTCTGTCGTTTGAGGGTGAACACTCAGGAGGTGCAAGGCAGGAATTCTCCGCAGGCGGACTTCCCAGCAATGAATGTTGCCCATCAGCCACAAGAGGTCACTAGGGAATCAAAGATCATTTTTTGCGTCTTTGAACTAACTCCCTGGCTGGACACACTTGTGTTCAGGGTATTTGTTGGCAAAAGCAGGAATCGCATGATCTGATAGGATAAACCCACGTCACAGTCACTGTTCCAAGTTATTGTATTCAACTGGCTAAGATTTTTTTTTAAAGAAGTTTTTAAAAATTTTTCAGTCCTCACCCAAGGATATGTTTATTGATTTTAGAGAGAGGGAAAGGGAGGGAGGAGAGAGGGAAAGGAACATCCACATGAGAGAAAAACATCAATCAGTTGCCTCTTGCACGTGCCCTGACTGGGGACCAAACATGCAATCCAGGTACATGCCCTGACTGGGACTGGAACCTGCGACCTTTAGGTTTATGGGACGACACTCCAACCAACTGTGCCACACCAGGCAGGGCTCAACTGGCTAAGATTTTGTTTAGAATTTATTCCATCTATGTTCACTAAAGAGACTGGATGTAGTTTGCCTCTGTCATACCATCTTGTGAGGTCTGTTTTCAGGTTTATGCACATCTCATACGTAAATTGGGCAGTGTCTCCTCTTTCTGTACTCTGGATAGCATTAAGTAAGACCAGGAGCATTTGTTCCATAATTAAAATCAGTCAATAAAAGTGTGTGTCCCCAGGGTATTCCTGTGGTAAGATCAACTTCAGTGCTCACTTCGGCAGCACGTATACTAAAATTGCAATGATACAGAGAAGATTAGCATGGCCCCTGTACAAGGATGACATGCAAATTTGTGAAGTGTTTCATATTTTTGGAATGTAGGCTGGTGCAGCCACTGTGGAAAACAGTATGGAGTTTCCTTAAAAAACTAAAAATGAAACTGCCTTTTGATCCAGCAATTCTACTATTAGGACTATACCCGAAGAACCCTGAAACTCCAATTCATAAGAACCTATGTAACCCTATGTTCATAGCAGTGCTATTTACAATAGCCAAGTGCTGGAAACAGCCTAAGTTTCCATCAGTGGATGACTGGATCAAAAAACTTTGGAACATTTACACAATAGAATTCTATATAGCAGAAAGAAAGAAGGAAGTCCTACCCTTTGCAACAACATGGAAGGAACTGGAAAGTATTATGCTTAGTGAAATAAGCCAGTCAGTGAAAGACAAATACCATATGATCTCACCTGTTACAGGACAATAATGAACAAAACAAACAAGCAAAACAGAACCAGTTACATGAATACAATGAATAGACCTTCAGTAGGCAGAGGTGAGGGGGAGGTGGGTAGGGGGAGTAAAAGGCAAATAAGGGGAGCAGTTTAGCCAAGGAACTAGCATGGAAGAACCATGGACATGGACGACAAGTGGGATTGACTTTGGAGGGGAATGGGTGGGTGGGGAAGTGGGAAGAGGGGAGTAAAAAGGGGATGGATATAATACAACAACAATAAAATTATATTTAAAAAAGATCAACTGTAGTTCTTAACTCTTTTATGGTTATTTCTGTTTCTTCTTGGGTCAATTTTGTTAGTTATATTACTCCAGTGACTGTCCAGTTCAGCTAGGTTTTCAAATATGTGGGCAACAAGTGTGTTAATATTCATATCACCTTTTTAGTGCCTTTCTTTTTATTGTTAATATTGATAAAGAAATAAAGAAGGCAAAAATAGACAATCTTGGCACAGGGTTTGACGTTTTATTAATTTTTTTTCAAAGAATCAACTTTTACCTCTAATTTGTTTTATTTGTTTATATTCACATCACTTCTTCATTCTGTTTTTAAACTTAAGTGGCATAATGCAAACCTGGCCAGTTGAGAAGTTTGACAACATTATAAGATAAAAGTGAACTTCAGAAAAGATGTACAATACAATTATTCTTAGTTCTCGGATCAGAATTTCTGCCTGAATAATTCTTACTGGGCACGGCGTGTAATGGCATTTTACTGGATAACAGCCAGAGTGAGGTGGACAGACCCACTTTTAATGATGGCCCTCAGGCAAGTTGGATGGCATCACACCAAAAGCACATTCATGCTGTTCACCCGAGGCTTTTCAGCTAGAAAGGCACAGGCCTGCGTATGTAATGGGTCTATTCTGTGTACCTCTGATATCATCGAACTGGATGGACTGCATATTTTTCAAAACATCCCTTCTCAATTTTTCTTTCAGATGACCTTCTGACCAATACTTAGGACTCTTGGGCCCAGGTTTATACTCCATTGGTGTGAATAAAGACTTACATATACGTAAATAATCAAGATAGGTGTGGGACAGGGCCTCGCAGAGGCCAAGGAAAATCCAGGCTACTTCCATCATTTTAAGCTTCCAGTGAAGCTTAAAGAAAGAGCAAAACTAAAGCTTTAAAGCTGTGGTATACCTTGAATGCATACACTTAGCAAATTAATGACTTGAAATAACATATAACACAATAACTATGTATAATTCATTCGGCCATAAGATCTATACTGAATTGGAGGCTTTTCTCTGTTTTCTTTTTTCTTTTTCAACGACAGTTTACATCCGATGTTATTTTGTATTAGTTTCAGGTGTCTTGCATATGAGGGGCCAGACACTCACATTAAAAAAAAAAAAAAAAAAAAAAAAAAAAAGGGCTTCTCCTGATATTTCATCCACTAAGTGGTTAATATCTGTGTATAAAGAACTTATACATCTCAACATCAAAAAGGAATGCAATCCAGTTAAAAAATGGGCAGAGGATCTAAGTTCTTTTCCAAAGGACATACAAATGGCCAGTGGTCCTATGACAAGATGCTCAGGTCTGCTGTTAAATCTATGAAACAAGGAGGCCAGTAGATGATGTGGATCTAATGCTGTTATGGCTTACATAAGCAACCCCACAACTCTGAACCTAAAAATGCCTCAAGATTACGAAATCAAACCCTAAGGCCCACCAATCACACATAGCCCACACGTTTTAAATTATGGCCAACCAATAACTTCATTACTTTGTTCCTTATAAAAGTTTTCCACCCTGCTCTCTTGGATGGCATTCTTCTAACCACTTGGTATGGCTCAAATACATTCTTAAAAGTTTAATATGCCTCAGTGTATCTTTTAACACGATGAAAAGGCTTTATGCAAGTGAAACTGTTTGCCTTTGGTCTTTTAGGGAGATCTAGCAAAGGAGTTGCTTCCCATCTAGGTCACCGTGGCGTGGGCAGGGCTGGCGCACTGAGCCCAGGGGACAGCCGTGTGCTGGACTGAGCGAGTCAGGGCGATGAGAAGCTCTGAGCCTGGCTGACCTGGATAAGAGAAGCCCCACGTTGGGGGAAGGCACCGGGCTTTCTGGAGGTTATAAAATAGAAATTTGAGCCAATGTTATCTGGATCTAAAAAGGCAAGAACTGAACTGAGATGGAAGGTTTTTATACCTACTTGTGATTTTGCATTTTCTTCCCTATTAGATCCAAAAGGGACCTTCCCCTTGGCAGAACTATAAGCAACTAACCTCATAGGATGAGGGAGGGAAAAGACCCCAGAGCCTTTGGGGTTGGGGGAGAGGGGAGGACACTGGAAAAAAGGTCGGTGAAATTACCTGCAAACACCAGGGCCAGAGCTCCAGCAAGAGACAACTGGATTCTGACCCTAACGTTCCAGAATATAATGTTTTTGAATAAGTGACTGCCTTCTTCCTTCCCACTTTTGGGCTCAAAGTTCTCTGTTCTCACTGGCCAAATGGCCCAAAGGAGAGCCACCAAAATGAGAGGCAGAAGAGGGCAGGCCCTGGGCAGGAAACAGATTTAAACAGGGTGACGGCACCCTTCCTCCCTGCCCCAGGGGAGCCAGGGCATCTGCTGCTTGATCGTGATCAGTCTGCATGCAGCCTCCTCTGCTGGGCTCCAGTGATTTGATGAGGACCTCCCGGGCTCCTGCCACAAAGATAACTTGTTCCAGGTTCTCATTTACACGTCCATCTGGCAGGCCAGCAGGCCTAGCAGGCTAGGAATCACGTGGGGCACAGAGGACAGGCATGCAGTGGTGCCGGCTGGCCATGCATCTTGCATGGTGGGGACAGGATTGCTAATGATGTCAGCCTGCCGGCCTTCCTCGCAGGGTGGTCCCTCCTGCTACTCAGTCTGTTCTGACTTTGGAAGTGTGGATGCCTGGCCTTATCTCCTTACTCATTCCTCCTCTTTCATTCCCTTTGACACTTTCTACAAATAATGTCATTTTCTTCAGTCTCCTCAAGCCTGCTTCTTCCTCTCTTCATCTCTTTCAGTGTAAAAGTAAGTCATACTCTCCTTTGGTTCACATAACAGGGGGAAAATCTCACCTCATCTATAGCTTCTCATTACCTGCTAAGGAGGGTGGGTAGCTCTTCTTGGCTGTGGCCATGCAGCTTCTGGGATAGACTCAGGGTCCAGCTGAATTTGTCTGCATATTAAGTGGAGGAAACTCTTGTGGGTGGGGGATTCAGAGTAAACAACACAGTTGAGGAGGCTGGGCACTGTGGGAGCAAATATTCTGAAACCACGCCTCTTTGGGGACAGATTTTGGAGAATATGGAAAGGAGAAAAATAACAATGATGGTGATGAGAGCAAAACACACTGTACAGTCAGTACTTAATTTCTGCCAGGCATTAAGCTTTTTTGTTCATTTAATCCAACCCCCCAACAATGTTGTAGGTCAAGGTTTTGGAAACTGGTTGAGGAAACTGAGGCTCAGAAAAGATAGAGAACTTGTCCACAGTAATACAAGTAGGAAGATCTGAACTGAATTATATTGATTCACCAAGAAAAGTTATGACTAGACCTTCAGAAGGGCAGAAAATTGAGTTTGTAGGTGACTGGATTCATTCACCTGGGAGGCTGAGTGACCCTGTTTTTCATTTTGTAGGAACATAGGTGGCACTGAGGTGGTCACTAAGCAATTGGCTCATCCACCAGCCACATAAGCTGTCTAATACCTGCTGCTCAGTGTCTGGGTTGTTTTCCCAGCCTTCCAGGACAGTGGAACTCTGGGTCTGGTCAGCCTGGCACACTCATCATTCACTGAGGTGAGATGAAGCAAAATCAAAGAATAGTAGGGGAATAAGAGGCAAGGGGTTAGAACCACCTAGTTTCTCATATACATGCTAGCATTTTGAAGAACTCTACTCAAGAAATCATTCTATTCAATACTTCCTTTGGAAGACATAGTATAATCTAAGTTCTTATATTATTATTATTTTTTAAAGATTTTATTTATTTATTTTTAGAGAGATGGGAGGGGAGGAAGAGAAATATTGATATTAAGAAAGAAACATCAGGTACATATACACAATGGAATTCTGTGTAGCAGAAAGAAAGAAGGAACTTGTACCCTTTGCAACAACATGGATGGAACTGGAGAGTATTATGCTTAGTGAAATAAGCCAGTCAGTGAAGGACAAATATCATATGATCTCACCTCTTACGGGACAATAATGAACAAAACTAACAACAACCAACACAGAACCAAGTATATG